>JABGLZ010000788.1:0-96697 GCA_014705045.1 Colletotrichum theobromicola
TCATGCCAGCGCCTGCTAATCACGCTTTACTATTCATGCCCTCGACCGCTCGGATTCTCGCCAGTCGTATTTCCGACTTCCTAGCCTGCCACGTTACCCGTCGCTTCTCTCTTGGATGGCAGCTGCAGTACCTCTCGCGAGAGGGCAAGTGGGACGTGAAGAACCTAGCCAAGTGGAAGAATGTCGTACCGGTGTCGCTTCCTATCGGGCCCAAGGGCAAGCCTGCCGTCTTCCGGGCGATGAAGACTTTGCGGGAGGCCGACGACGTACACTGCCCAGCCGAGTTCGTCAAGAACTGGGGCAAGATTATCAAGGACGTTGTCGACATCAGCCACGACCAACCTGTCTACGACCCGAGAAGCATGGAGAAGGGCGGCGTGCGCTACCACAAGTTCGCCACGGTATCCAAGGTTCCGCCAAGTGATGGGGAAGTTGCGCATTTTGTGGCGCTCGTGGACAAGCTGAGGGAACAGCAGAAGAATAGAGCCGAGGAGGAAGGATGGGAAAAGGTCAATGGGGAAAACCAGGTCATTGGCGTCCACTGCCACTACGGGTTTAACCGCACGGGTTATTTTATTGTGTGCTACCTGGTCGAGCGGTGTGGACTAGGTGTGCAGGAGGCGATCGACACGTTTGCGGAAGCGAGACCCAACGGGATCCGACACTCGCATTTCCTGGACAAATTGCATGTACGATATTCAGAGCCGAAGAAGACGAAGGACGGGGTGGAGGCGTCGTAGTCAGTCTCGGAGCAGACGACTCAGGTCCTGCTTTTCTTTGAGAGCGGCACAGCTACCAAGCGAGGAGGAACGGTTTTGTTAGGAATTGGAACCGGAAGGGTTAAGAGACAGCGATTTGATTAATTACAAGCATTTGCTACCTCTGGCAACACCATTCTATCAGCGCTGGGCTCACGCCAGCCTTCGTCTCAGCTTCTGTCATCACGCATTTCAACCATAACGTGATAGCTTGATAGAGCAGAAGCTTGAATGAACCCTTCCTGCTGGTTTGACAGTGTCTCATACATCTGCTCAATTCCACAAATAGAGACATGTGCCTCGTTGCATTTTGGATGTCGGAGACGCCGAATTCAACGTTATGTCCTCGGTCTGGTCAACCTTAATGTCTCCCCTCCGTCGCTGCTCCATCAACCTTGATTGCTGAATTTTGTCACAAGAATAAAAGGAGACTTTCTGCAACAAGTTTTCTTTTCTGTAAAGCTTACACTGAATATCCTAACCCTGACCCAAGTCTCATAACACAGTTCATCAACAAGTAAATCCTGCAAGAGCTGTCAACATATCTTCTGGTCAACAAGAGCGTCCAAGCCAGTCTGTTTTCAACCATAGCCACAGAAAAAAACCCATCGACATGAACCGCTTCAGAGCCTACGCAACCAAGAACCTCTCGGGCACCGTCGCCGCGCCGCGTTCGCTCCACTCATGCAAGCTTAGCCACGACTTCGGCTCGGCCTCGCCAACCCCCAAGCCGGCACAAGAGCAGAACAACACCATCCCAGTCGCGGACATCGAGTCCGACGTCCGCAAGCTGGCGGATCTGGTCCAGATCGTTAGGGCCACGACGGAGCGGGTCGAGAGGCAAGTCGGCGTGCCGGTGGATGATGTGGATGTCTACGGCCGCAAGCTCTCGGGCCCGTTGTACAGGGCGATCGGGTTCGATGTGAACGCTTTCCAACGTGAGGCGGACAGGCGCCGGAAGTCGGCCTCGGGCGAGGGGGAGGGTGTGGGTGAGGGAGTTAAGGTGTTGGAGAGGCTGAGAGAGGTGCAGGGGGAGATGGGGGAGGTTCTTGCGCGGCTGGAGGCGGTGGAGAGAGTGTCTGGCGAGGAAAGAGGCCAGAGGGGGAGCTGGAGGGGCGGGAGGTTTCTGGATTTGGATGCCTTGTAGATGTCTTGTAATTTTTTGGTCGGATCTTCTGGGATATTTCTGGTTTGTATAGGCATTTCAGCAATTTCGGCGGTATACGTTCTTGGCTTTTAAGATACCCGACCCGATGGTTTAGGCTCCTGTTAGGGATAACTCATGATTCAGAGCTACGTCAGTTACATGGAGTTGATCTATATTCAGATGAGGAATTACGTCAACGTACTTTGTCTTGCCTCATTTTGCGGAGGATTTCTCCGTCAATTGGCTACATGGGTGACTGCCTTAAAACTCCTCCTATGGAGTTATGAGAAAGGTCAAGTTGGATTGGTTTTTCACCAGAGAGATTCCTAGAGTTTAGGGTCAATGCCGCACTTTTTGTTCTTCTTAACCCTTTCGGTTACACGACAGACTTTTTGCAAGAACAGAGACGAGCGTCTCCAAAAGGGTAGATAGGCCAATGTGCCCCAGATAACTACCTTCTCGGCTTCCACGAGTCTAGGAATAGTGTAGACAATGCTGGGCAGTGGTAGTTTCTCTGTGTATGTCTTCTCTCGGTTGCCAAGGGTTGTGACAGGAATGAAAAGGTAGATTGTGACAACTTGGAAATGGCTAGACTAGAGTAACGGTAGGAGGTTGAAATGTGCTACCACTCCTCTTCCCGACAGTTGATTTCGACGTGTTTATCTGCGGCGCAGATCAAAGAAGAACATATCAGCTCGACTGCTTTATCCTCCGCAACCCAAATATCACTCTCGTCTGACCTATTCTCGATTCACTTGCTGCAAGTCCTGGATTCACCTGTTACGGAGGCTGGCAGAGACAGTACCACATCACTGACGATGACAGGAAGACGTCCATTTATATTCTAGATCTTCAATTCCTACAATGCCGGCTATGTCTCCTTCAATATCGCGTCATTTGTATCCCTCATCTCGGCTGCATTGCAGAAAACTCGACAGATTTCTAGCCACGATGTCTTCAACGAGCCATTTCCCTACACTAAATGCGTCAGTACAAACGGTGGTGCATCTCGATATCTGGGAGGCTCTATTCGATCAACTTGCCTTTCTTGGATACCACAGGACCTTGGTCAACTGTGCTCTCACATGCCAAGGAAACGCGTGGCTGGCACTTAGGCGTCTCTATGAGTAAGTCCATCGCTCACACCTGGATCCTAGATGACCCTCAGCTTAAAGTCAACTTGAATTGCTAAATTGCTCCAGTTTCACGTCCCTTTCAGCGACAGATAGAACAAATACATCGACAGGCTTATGGGAAACTCTGCTCCGCTCATCAACGTTCACCGTCAGCTCGAAGACTTCGCCGCCCCTCACTTCACGCCCTTACCTCTCATACGTCCGTCGTTTCAACCACTGGGATCTGATTTTTGCCGAAGGCGATGATCTAGACCTGGAGTCTTTGGAGCGTTTTGCGATACAAAACCCTCAGTGGGCGGAGAAAAAGCCGCGTTGCTATTCCCATTTGAAATATGATCATGGGGGTTACGAAGCACCATTCCTACAGGACGTTGTCGCATTGAGCCATGAAATGAATCGGCGTGTGATGCTCAGAGAAGTTTCGGCGTTATGCTGGAAAACCTGCGCCCCTCTCATTCTCTCCTGCCACGCGTTGGAGCGCCTGTCTCTGGATTCGCCCCGAAATTTGGGTGCTGAAGCCGGGAAACAGATTACTGAGAATCTTCCCAGACTGAAGCATATCGAGTTTCCGCGTGGAGGTATCGATCCAGCGTTTACACACACGATCGACCGTTTCCTGTCTGAATTGAAAGCAGACCAACTCTGGTCCTTTAGGTGCGGACTCTCCGAAAAGCAGGTCCCGGTGCTTCGGGCCATTGCCAAACAGAAAGATTTGCGGGATCTGGAACTTCAATTCTTCAAGTTCCCGCCCATCGACTTGCTTCTGCTGGCTCCGCTTGCGAATCTGACCTCGTTGACGCTCAGGTTCAACTACCTCGCAAACTACCGGAATCGAGAGATGTATCCGCAATGGGCCACGCAGAGCCGAGCGTATATCGCGAATTGGCTCACATCATGCAAAAATTTGAAGAGTCTTCATATCTTCCGGTTGCCGCACCTAATTCCTGCCGTCGCGGATGCCCTCCAGCATCTCCAACTCAAAAAGCTGCACGTATACGACACAGCTAGCCATCTCGACTTTTACCGCGCGCTCAGAACGCAGAAGAGCCTTACTTATCTCTTCATAGCGGAACAGTCGACCTGCCCTCCCCCGGAGGATATCCCATGCCGCGAGCTAGTCATGGATGCGGTGTGTTCCATGAGGGACCTGCGCGACTTGAGGCTTCACACATCCTTCTCGCTGAGTTTTATGCAAATACAAGCGCTGGCGTGGTGTCAGCCTAACCTCGAATTCCTGTCCTTCGTTCAAATGGCAACAGAAAGTCCGGCTTGGGTCTTGCGACCCCTGGAGGATTTCAAGAACCTCAAGAACTTGACCGTTCTGGGAAGGACGAAGTTCTCCGCGCCGGAAATCCTAGAGTGGATCGAGATGACTGAGTGTCACCGCCGCCATGGAGGGTTCTCACTTAGCCTCCCGTCTCAGGAGAAGGCCAGCTGGTACCGAGGCGTGCCGCCCGCCGAGCTCCCACCGATGAAGGAGGTCGGGACTGACTCCTTTACCATGCGGATAAAGAATTTACTGAGATTTTGTGTGGTGATTGATAGGGAAGTAGAAGGAGCAGTCGAACCTTGGCACGGTAACGATTACACGGACCACGAGGAGCGCATGTTTTGCGACCTTTGGGGAGACGTCGAGGGGGCGCGTGCTTTGTTGATATGGAGAGGTCGCAATCTCCCAGCGTATGTTGGACAAAATCGTGGGACGGGACTTCGCATCGCTTAAGTGTATATAGCATCTCCATCTTCTGTATAGGATTCAAATGAAGTAGTCTCTAGGATTTCTATTCGACGATGTCTTATTTCGGCAGAGGGTCGAAACAGTTGCCCGTCGAAAGCCCATCGCAATGCTGAAAAGTCAACGAACAGCTTCAAGATACAAAAGCTCAGGTCTCATGTCAGTAGCTAGCATTGTTTTTCCTTATCACAGACTGGAGCCACGCTTGGGGCTTTTCATCCCCGCCCTAGGGCTGCCGTGCATGGTTGACTGAAGTCAGGCTCGTCGCAGACCTTCGTGCGCAAAAAGCGCTCGTCGTCGGCCGCCAAGCCGCGGATCATATTTTGCCTACATTTAGCCCCAGACTATCGGCGGGTGAGTCAAATGGATGAGGTGACGAAGACGCGCGAAGGAGCCCAAGGACCAAGGGTTGCCGTGGGCCATCTCTTCCGCCCGTTCCTAGTGCCTGAGCCGGCTGAACGTTGAGTGCCGACCAGCCTTTGTCGCACACACCGGAGGAAAGATTTGCGTCCGAGGAAACAGGCCATTGTTATCTGCCAGTCTTCAGCCATGAAATATACCCGTGGACAGTAAACATCACTTTCGCAGTCTGGTTGTCAGCTGGAGCAGTCTCAGCAGGCGCCACTTGGGCAGATTTACTGCCTGTAAGCATGAGCTCAGGGGAAGTGAGACATGGCTGAAGGAGAATGAGCAGCTCAACAACTCCTTTCTCCCCTGAGATTGTGAGTTTCCAGCGACTTTCCCAGGTTGTTATTTGCTCACTGACGGACGGCTTGGCTACCTTTATCAACTGAGAAGAGTTGTGCATTGGTTTAAAGCCAGACTGAGTCGTAAAAGCCCACCAGGGTCCGCACGAACTGACAATGCAGCACAGACATAGACTTGAGGCAGGGCCACACAACCTGGAATGACACATCAGCGTGGGTCAGCTTTTCTCTGCACCGCCAATCACGACTGTCACTGCTTCACAAAAACCTGCCACTGCGCCAGCTAGGGTTTGAAACTCGCACAACCGAGCGGTCTTCACCACACGTGGCCTTCTTAAGCCCCAACTCCAGCTAGGTCGTCAACAACATCCCAATCAGCTCATTCGAGCTCATCCCCGATGGCACAATTGGCTAGCGCGTCAGACTGTTAATCTGGAGGTTGGTGGTTCGAGCCCACCTCGGGGAGATTCAGTGGTTAGATCCCACCTGGGAATAAATTCTTCTGCCTTTTGATGTTCTGTTTTGACATCCAATGGTTGAGTTTTCCGTTGCAAGCCGGTCCCTTGCTTGACTAGGTCTCGAATTTCCATTATAGCATCTCATACTTATCTCTCTTTTTGCTGGTAACGGCAATGACGTACTGACTGATATATCACAGGGGTAAATGTCCGAAGACGGCGCTTCTTCTCATTGCCTGTTTTGGGCTAAATGCTCCGGCCGCAAGCAGAGACTCGGACTGGAAGTCCGACACCGTGAGCCCCCGTCAGCGCCGAGAATGTGACCCACTCTATCCGAAGAGCGTCCGCCGGAAACCGGGAGTGAACCTCCGGAGTTGTCTTCTCGCCGTGTCGTGGTCTTTTGTTTTTTACGGCGCCTGAAGAGAGATTGCGCGAATTGGAAAAAGAAAGGTCAACGTCACCCAGCCTCAAGCCACAAGCGAAACCGCCTTCGATGGACCTTGCGAGACACGGAAGGAGAATGAGTCCGCAGCAACGACCTGTCACTGGCATCTCGCTTCTTGATCACCATCGACTTTCTTTGTCGATGCTGTTTTGCGAAATGCCAACATTCAGCATTGGGGCCGGATCCTCCGCAGCATTGTCGATGTGTCTCTCGGGAGGCAGAAGACGTTGACGCTCAGATCAATCAAAAGACAAAGGAGCCGGAGGCAAAATGGCGTACTTATGATGCGTGGAGAAGCGCAAGGCGGTGCCATTGGCATTCTTTGATGAATCAGTGGCTGCGCAGACTTCCAGAGCCACGGCCGCCGCCTTCTGAAAAGCTTGCCCTACCTTGTTCAGAGTTTGTCAGCGCCTGATCACCTTGGGAAGGGACGAACCCAGGAATCTGGAACCGCATCGACAGCTCGCTTAAACGAGTTTTGCAGAAGACCAGCCTTAAACGGCGAAACTGCATACTACTTTGGTATCTTCAGCAAGCCAAGCCATGTGTCTGCGGCACTTCTGGGGCTTGCATCGTCCAAAGTCCAGTGTTCACCGGCAAACGGTTGCTCGCTTCTTGTCGGGGTCTTCGCGGTCCAATTTGTCCGCTTCAATGAGGCTGGGGGCCAAGGACCAGAGAGCTGGTAACAACAATGAGACAGGACCTCTCCTGCATTCTTCTCTAGCTCGCCATTCCGTGGTGACGCCCCGCAACCACGAGGCGTGTTGGCGAACTTCCACGATTTGGATCAAGCTCTCTGAAGATCGCGGAGGGGTATCTGAGCTGGTTGTCAGCAAAAAAGACTTGCCGTGTTGGCTTTTCCATTGTTTCCAAAACTCCAGTCATTGATCACCACGAACCTCGAGAAAGGCTCCGTTAAGAAGAAGTCACCAACCCTGGGCATCTGCAACACTAATGCTTCCGTTCACATGCCAAGACGCCTGGGTGCACGCGAACGGCATTCCTCTTGAGAAGATACTCTCAACATTCCGCAAACGTCGCGATGCCCCTGCGTTGGGCGCGCACAGCCCGCGGCTAGTCTCACTTTAGCTCCATGTTCGCCACGCCAAATGTGGGATCCCGAGTGCCAGAGCTTCTGCTTTAGCTCGAGTATAGGGCCACGCATCAGACGCCATCTTCCAATCTCGGACGGCCAAAAACACCTGTACCTTGTAGACTTCTCGATGGTCTCAGCCGCGGCGTCCCTCGGCTACGCGAGCGCAGGGGAGCGACCAGTGAGGAAGGAACTGGTCCGACATGAAAGGGTAAAGTGTGAAATTAGCCAACACCCCCTCCACAAACGTAAAGGAACTCAGGCAAGCCGGGCCAAATGCCGCGGAGGCGATCACTGGGGGGCTCTCGTGTCCGGTCCGCCCGGTTACAGCGGCCGGCGAAATGCAGCGTTTGTGAGTGTGTACTTGAGAAAGAGAGGGAGGAAGACTGAGGTAAGAAAGCCACAAAACAGTGCACAGCTCTTAGGTCCAGGGCCTAGGCTAGTCCGCTAAGTTAGCTGGGCAAATTGACAGCCGTCAGTACGTGCTTTCTGGGGAAAGATTGTCCCGCTAAATGCTGGTCCTTGCCTTCTTCCCTTTCCTCCAATATCTGTAGGTCGTTGGCAACATGGCCAAGACTGCTTCTCGAGGTTTACCTTGACGTTGGTTCCTACTTGTCGAACCCTTGCGCACAGAATTTCCCGTCAACAAACGTTCTCGACGACAGCGACGACGACCGGTATTGTGGGGGTTGAGGAAGGGGATACGGACACAACATGGCCGCCTTTCGGTTTCTCGTTCTGCTGGCTTGTTTCCTCGGCCTGACCAGCCATGTTGCTGCCGCCGACCTATCATACAACGGAATCCCTACATGCGCGGTAAGGATGATAGGTACGCAGATTTGGTTCCACGGTTGCTGACGGGATCTAGATCTCTTGCATTCTTCAAGAGATCGGGGCAGGGCACTCAACATGTGCCCTTACGAATCAAACATGCATGTGTAACGACAAGGTCCTCGCTGGGTACGTGCAGACTTGTGTCATGGCCAACTGCACAGTCAAAGAGATGTTGGGTAAGAACTTCAACCTCTCAATGGTCTCATGAAGGTAGCATATTGATCGTTTTGCAGTCGCCCAAAACCAGTCGCTCGCGGCTTGTGGTGTGCCTCCAGCCCAACAGGACACTGTCATGCAGTGGTTCAGGGCTCTTCTCTTCGGCCTTCCAACGTTCTTCATCATCGTACGGATAACGAATAAGTACATGAAGCTATCGCCTTGGGGCTGGGACGACACGACCTGCCTTGTCGCATATGTACGACAACGCTGCCTGGTACGAAAATGATGTGCGCTGACAATCACCTAGGGTGTCCTTGCAGCATTCTTACCAGCGGCCTATCTTGGTAAGAAACCAGAGGTTTTAGTTCTCCTGTGCACCTTCACTAACACTCTCTAGCGGAGGAGACAGGAGCTGGACGCGACATATGGAGTCTGACTCCCGACCAAATAACGTACTTCTTGGTGGTAAGTTCAAAGATGAAGCACACATACCTTTGCAAGATGCTGGACTGACACTTCTCAGCTCTTTTTTGTCTTCGGAATGCTCTACCTGACTGCGCTTGCCTTCGTCAAGGCATCGATTCTCTTTCTCTATCTTCGCATCTTCCCCGACGAAAAGTTTCGACGAGTACTCTGGTGCACGCAGGTGTTCAACCTGCTTCTCCTCATTTCATTCGTTGGAGGCACTGTTGGGTCGTGTCAACCCATTCACTACTTTTGGGACGGGTGGACAGGAGAGATGAAGGGCCAATGCATCAACCTGAACGCCTTTGCCATGTGCCACGGCGCTCTCAATGTTGCATTGGACGTCTGGATGCTCGTTCTTCCAGCAACCCAGGTTTATAACTTGAGAATGCCGCTCATGAGGAAACTGGGAGTGATGCTCATGTTTGGCGTTGGGGTATTGTAAGTTGATCGGACTTGAACACAGATGACTTCGATGCTGACTACGAGTAGCCTCACGGCAGTCAGTGCGTATAGAATCAAGGCATTGTTGCTCTTCTCGACGTCGTACAACGTCACAGGTAAGCCCTGAATGCCCGCAGCATGGTGACCACACTAACACAACGCAGCCGATTCCTTCCAAAGCTCGCTTTGGTCACACATTGAGCTGTGTGTAGGCATCTTTGTTGCCTGTTTACCCAGCACTCGCCAAGTCTGGCGAATCCTCTTCCCCAAGATAGTAACACAACTCTCGAGGACTGGACGTTCGGCAAAGGGATCTAACAACGAGTCCCAAGCCTCCAGAACCATCTCCAGTCCCCCCGAGCGAGCACGAGTTATGTCCTACGAGGAAGCATCAATAGCCCATCTGGTTGGTGACTTCAGGAATATCGACCTGAACGACCTCCCATCAGAGCCAGATACACCAAGCACACCAAAAACCCCGAAGAGTCGAATCGAGTTAAAGGAAGAGCCTTGTTCTGGCAGCTCAAGAGGAAACGACAGCACGAGAAGCATGTTGAAGATGAAAGAGGAGGCATGAAAGCCGGGTACTGGAATCGGAATGGAGCTGAAATGAGCGACTGCGAGTGCCCTCCAGCATCGAAACGGCGCCAAAAAGGCCAATGCCGACGAGGGGTATGAACCTCGAAGTGTGCTAAGGAAGATCACCAAAGCAATCAAAGACGTCCCATGACTAATAATGGACTACGTCAAAGAGCAAAGGAAGCCAGCGGAGGATCAAGCAGCAGCGCCGGCGTGAAGTCGGAAGGCTCGGGCATGCCATCTGATGCCTAACGGCCAATACCCAGGCCATTGAAGCAGAAAACATGAGTCAAGATTGATTGACACAAGTGTGTTATATGGCAAGAGGCAGTTCGTGTTTATTTGATACCAGATACCACTAGAACGCTGCCCACTCAGGCGTGGAGCAACGTTGTTGATAACGAATATTACCACCAGTAGCACAGTAAGCGAATAAATAGAACTTTGCAAATGAAATAGCTCTCTCATCTTGCCGTGCTGGCGTGTGTATTGTATCGCGAGGAGGATCCAGATGATGTCGGCTTTTGAGTCGGAACCCCGGAATGGAGGGGTGTTATTGGTGCAGCAGGGTATTGAGCATAACGCATACACGATACTCTCCGCCAAAAGAGGGTCCTGTCACAGGCTGGAAAACCTCTAACCTCGCGCACTACCCTGTCGACAGACTTATGTCCTTTCAGCCTTGGATGTCAACCCCGCGTGGACCTCTCATCATGTTTCCTTACTTCCTCCTTGCTCTTGCCCTTGGCTCTAAGCTTTTGCTCGGGGGTTCTGCTGTGTATTTGTAGACCGAGAGGCTTAGTAACCCCTCAAATACTGATCACGCCCAAAGTAAAGCTTTGTAGTGCCTCCGAATTCGAGATGAAAGGCATGGGTATGGTTCGCTAACTGTCGATGTCGAAGTGTGACACGAGGTGGGTTTCCAGAGCCTCGTCTGCCACGACAGACCGGGTACCTCTGCCCACGGCAAGAGAACGATACTTAAACCCTCTTAAGATGCTGCAGACAGTGTCGTACTTTGATTCCACTGCACTAGAGATGGACTGACTGTCAATTAATGGCCAGATATGACGCATCAAATACACTATTAGTAACCACATAGATCGAAACCAAGAGGCGATACCGCTGACCTCAGCCTCTCCTCAAGCACCCGCTCTGCAAACCAAGCTGACGGCGTAGCTTCTGGCATGCAAAACGGTGGCAAAAGAGCACCAGAATCCAAGATCAGTGAGTTAGAAAGAACTTCCTTCGTTGATCCCGATTTCGAAGGCGATGATGTTCCGTACTTCTGATGAGGATGTTCGCGCAGTGAACACCGGTGTCGGAGCTTACGTCAAAAACATCAGCCCTTTAGACCTCACGATCCCCTCAGCATCGCATTCAAACAAGTGACAAAAGAATCCGAAGTTGATCCAACGGGAGAACAGTGACTCTTCACCGCAGGGAACTGACAAAACAATACCAAAGTACCCGCCGGAGCAGACCACAATAATCGGGCAAACACCCGGCCCCACCCGGCCCCGTCCCCGGTCGCCCAAGCGCTTACATCCGCGTTAGTGCCCTTTTACTCCGCCCCCCGCGCCCGATCCGATCAAGCCCATGTCCGCGCGCGCGCAAGGAAGTCCGAAAGGATCACAGAAGGAATAAGATCTTGGCGCAGCACCTTATTTTAGACATCCTCCACGATCTAGCGCCCAAGGCTGAGCTTAGGTTGCCAAAGGCAGCAAGGTACAACCTTAAACACCCCCCCAAAGGGACCAAGCAATCCGGGTGATGATAAACCCAAGAGGTGAATGCAGAGGGAGGTATTGATCCATACACGGTACTTTCAAGGCGCAGTGTCCTTCCCCAACGGCTGAGAGTACCGCTTTAGCTTCCGGCACTTCAGGCCTCGTGCACAACACGGATACCAGGTGCCTGGAGATCTGCGTCGGCAGAAGACACAAGCGCCTACGCGTTGCGAGACATAGCAGGCAGGGCAAGGAACCGACAGAAATGCTTTCGCCAAGTATTGATATGCATCCCATCCCCCCCCCAAAAGGCCAAGTGCCATGGCGCATTAGTTCCCGTCTCCAACAGACAAAAAGAAAACAAGACACACAGAACAAGGAATAAGTTGAATGAATTGAAAATGAAACAGAGTTCAAGACATACGAGGACAAGCTTTTCTATTTTGGCCTAATTCCGTTTTTGTGTAACGGCCGGCTTCGTGATGCACCGCTGCAGAGATGCTGAAGAAAATGAGGGCGAAGAAAATATTTAGAAAAAAAAGTATTGTTTTAGAGTTCTGTCATGTACCATTTGGGTTCAGGCACGGCGTGGCCCAGACCAGGATGGGCACGTCGTCACCTCACTGGCCAACTTCACGCATGGGAAGCAGACATGTGGCTTTGCTTACTTACTCACTCAGCAAGAACCATTTGGGCGTAAACTCATGCATTGCGATCCTACCTTCACAAGGCACATGTCAATATCACTGGAAAAAGGGAGAAGAGAAACCATGATATGAGTCGAGGCGGAGAAAGATTTGAAAGTACGTGACTCCTCATCTAATTATTATACTAGATATATGGTATCTCCGACGAAGAAGAAATATATGCGATTTCCTGGCGCCGTCCCATGCCTACCCATGACTTGATGTGGCTGTGGTATACGTCTATGGGTATGTACAAAGCCAGAAGATAGAACCGAAAAGGGAAAAGAAAAATGCGCTCTTGGAACCAGACTTTTCCCTCAATGCCCCCCTCGGGAACCTCTGCGTGTATCTCGAGAGCCGCAAGGGTATCATAAGCAAGAAAAGGACAACTCTCATCTAGGCCTTGTACCAGTTCTCGGGAGCATCGCCAAGGCACTCGCCGACCGTGACGGCGCGGTAGCCCTTGCCCTTCAGGGTGTCGATCATCTTCTGCACGAGTGAGACGACGGTCTGCTCGTGGACGTCGTGGGAGAGGACAATGTACGAGTTGGCACCGGTGTCGGGGCTCAGCTCGTTGTTGAACTTCTCGGCGCTGATGTGGGTGGTCTCGGGGGTGTTGTTCTCGTAGTCCTTGCTGTCGAGGTTGGTGTCGACGATCACGTAGCCGAGGGCGCCGAGGTCGGCCTGGCAGTCGGCCGCGCAAGAGAGGAAGGGCGCGCGCATGTAGCGCGGCGCGAAGCCGTCGATGCGGCGGGTGGCCTCCTCGACCTGAACCATCTGGGCCTGGCGCTCGGCGGTCGAGATGGTCTGGAGGTCCGGGTGGGTGCCGGTGTGAGAGCCGACCATGTGGCCCTCGGCGCGCATGCGGCGGATGGTGTCGGGGTTGGCGCCCTCCTCGATGTTGCCCCAGTTGACTGCGTTGACGAAGAAGGTTGCCTTGACGTCGTTCTGCTTCAGGATGTCCAGCAGCTGGGGAGTGAACGTGAACGGGCCGTCGTCGAAGGTGAGCGCGACGAGGCCGGGCTGTACGCACTGGGAGGCGACCTGTCCCGCAGCGGCGCGGCGGGTGACTGGGCTGGGAGGTTGTTAGTCTCATGTACAAGTTGGGAGTTGAGTAGGAGAAACTATGGGACGTACGTCGCGTTTGCGGTACCGGCGAGAACGGCAACAGCCGCAGCGCTCAGGAGGGAGGATGTGATCTGCATTGTGAAAATGGATGTGGGTGTGAAGAAATTCAGAGAATTACTGTCTGTGGTAGAGCTCAGACGTTGATGGGTATTAGAAAAGTGAGTGGCTTGCAGGATGAAGATGCAAGAGAGGTTGGTGGCCACGAGGGGGAAAACGGATCAACTTATAACAAGATGGGATGCAAAATAGAAAAGGTGCATGAGGAACCTTGAATAGCCCAGTCTGAGTTCATGAAGGGACCCAGAGCCAAGACCTTCGTGGGCCTGGTTGTGCCCCTCCCAGAATAGACTCTTAGGTGTCTCCGGTTAGAGAACCATACACAGCCTGGTCACGGAGGGGCGGATAGATTGCCTTACCCAATCGCACCTAGAACTTTAAGGGAACGGGACGATGACGGTCTGCTTCCCCTCCCCATCAGAGCACTTGCTTCAAGGCCCTGAACCGTTCAGCCCTGGGGCGCCTTGATGATCTTGGCAGGCATAAGGAAAAGACCCGATGAGGCTCCGATACGAGAGCAGGAGCAAGGCAAGCTGGGGTCCAGCGGTGGGAGGAGATGCGCAGTGTGCTGTACGTTTTGACGTCAAGAGGGCTTAGAGACTTCTAAGCTGACGGAATTCCATGGTCATGGGTTGTATGCATCTGGCATCCGCAGAAGGACGACGCGGGATCGGAGAAGGAGAGATTGTCAATATGGCGGAGGAGTGGGGATGAACCACACCCGAGCCTGGGGTGCGAATGTCTGTCATTCCGTCAATGTCGACAGGGATAGCTTGTGATTCGGCGAAAGGGCGCGGCACAGTCGATAACTAGGCATCCAGGTTCGTCCGTCAGAGATGGCTGGGATGGGCACGAACGGCACTAGGTGAACGGTGTTGACAGGAGTGTGTGTGCTCGACTGAAAGAGTGTTGGTCGAACGTTGACGTCCACGCCGCACCGCAAGGCCATACAGGGATCAGCGCGAAACTTTGGCAGGGTGGAGTCAGCCACAAGGGCACGTCGTTGCTGTCTCGGGATGGACCATGACAACTTGCGGAGGCTATTGGAACACCGCTGCGGGAGACAGACCGCAGTTCGTATCTCCTGACGATGGTTCCAGTACCAAGAAACCGATGGGACAAGCAAACCACACCGAGGCCTTTCGAAGCCTTCTATTGTTCTGAGTCCTTGCTCAAGGGGTTTGTTGGAAACTTGGGGTGGTGGCCTCTCACGGGGTCGCTGTCGCAGCACGGAAACATGTTCTCGTCGCAGAAAATGCTTGTGCTGAGGGGAGCATGCCCAATACCACCAAAAACCGCCAGAGGAAGTCGAAAGTCGCAACAACACGGACGCTGCAGTGTGGCGCGGTTGCATCTGCTGCTGCTGTTGCTGCTTAGGTGATACGGCAATAGCGCGAATCGATTGCCGAACCAGGTCCTTGAGAAAATGTGAAGGGAGTCAGAGGCTCTTTCGCGCTTAATCCATCTCCCCCTCATCGCCCCATTGCGAATGCGCCGTCGGGCTGAAAAGGACCTCGAGGCGTGGAGGAAATGTGGGCGGCGGGATGCGGATGCCTGACAGCCCACCGCGGATAAGGATAGATCGTCCCGCTGATTATCTGGGATTATCTTAGACGACTTCGCTTCGAAGTTGGATGGAATGGGTGGCAAGGTTAACATCTTAGCGCTGGCGCCAACAACGTGCGCCCACGATGCGGTAACGCTACGTATATTCCAGCGCGGGGGTTCGAAAGGGGAAAAGGAAAAACAGAAGGCCAGAGAAGACGGTGTGCTATGTCAGACGGCAGCAGGCTGAACGATGAGTCGTCCCGGGACGGCCAAATGCCCGGCGTCTGCCACACTCAAAGTGTTGTGGTCGGTGAGTGTGCTAATGCACCGGAACGTATGCCAAGGCCTGAGCAACTGCTGTCACTGGTCACTCGAAGGTCCTGAATGGTGATCGTCCCAAAGCCTTCTGGATCCCGGAGCCCAGAAGAGGACTCGGCCGGGCGTGGAATACGAGTCTGTTGTGCAACTAATGTTGGGTCCATTCGTCGTGGGATGTGAGATGTGCCCTATGTCGGCTTGAACATGTTGCAACTCATCCGCACAGAGCAGGGCGAACGTTGGGATGGGATCTTGGCTCCTCCACCGGGCGCATGGAGCGTCAAAAGTGCCTCCCTCTTTGAGACCTGTCATGGTGCGACTGAAAGCTTGGCCTGTCGTGTCATCAGTCTGCCCAGAGTCGACAGCAGCGACTTGCGGCGAGTCAGATTCCATTAGCTCTCTGAGACCACGAAGCTTTTCAGCTCCAAGTCAAGGATCGGGTCTCTCGGTCTGCATAGTGACTTGGCAGAGGCGACTTGTGGATATCAATCCATAGTTGCTGAGTGAGCTGAAGCCTGAAGGGGTTGAGCTGATGGGTGTCTTGAACGCCGGAGACTCGTAGGTAGGCTACAATGCAAATTGCTTCTGCTTTTCCTTCTGTGTGCTTGCTGCGCAGCAGCTGACGGTCGGGTGAGAATAATCCCTGCTCGCGTTTTCGCACCGGATGCAGACCGCGAGTGCCTGTTCTCGCGCAGTTCGGCGCTGCTGCATTGCTGCAGTTCGCTGCAGGCCAGAGCAAGTTTTCAATATTAGCCCGACCTTCACTTTGGCCACTCGCCGATGCAGTTCGTCTGCTTTTCATAATTCAGCGCGGATGCAAGAAAAGAGGGAGGTCGGGAATCGATAGAGGCTGAAACAAGCGTAGCGCTCTGCGCCGCCATCATGGCGGAACAAAAGATGAACCTGAACATGGTTATTTTCGCTCTCTGCCGACTGGTCGAACCGCTTAAACTTTGACTTTGAGACGGGGATTGGAGAAATCAATTCGTGCGCCGGCAAAATTGAACCATGATGCTGGGTCTGCGACTGCGACATCAGACTCATGGCCCTGGGTCCCCTAATTTTCAGGTTTCCATCTTTGGGGGCCAAGACTCTTGGCTGATAAAAGCTAGACGTCTTACCAGGGGCAACCCCAGCTCGTCGGAACCCCGCATCGCACCGCGTCTGCGTGTGATTGTGTGTTGGTGTGTTGGTCCTTTGGTCTTGGTGCCACCACTGCCGATGGTGCGCTGATTTCCCGGTTTGTGATGCATCAACAAGACAACAAAGGGCCCCGGAGAAGAAAGGGAGGACGTGCTGACCCGGCGCGGCATCTCATCTTCTCGCTGAAGGTCATCAATCAGGCTGCCCGGGCAATGAAGCAACTGCCGACGCATCTTCCCCTCATTCTCACGATCGGCAGCCGTTATGTATGCTTGTTTGCATCTGCAGACTGTAAGACTGAATATACTGCAGACAGGATCAGGCGACTTTTCCAGACCGCACTCGTCAGCTTGCAGTTCCGCGGGCAGGCTCTTCTTCGCGAGACCACTAAAAAGAAATAACGACCGTCGGGCTGAGACCGTGGTGAGAGCACAATGGTACCCCAGGTATCCCCGTGCAAACGACGCCTCGAGAACGAATGTGACCGTCATTCCTTTCGGCGGGCCTAGTGGAGACCTATTGTTTCTGAGACATAGGACAAGGCCTGGTTTGACGTCAGCCCCGTGTCGAGAGACGAGCGGGCGGCTTCTCCTCGCGATGCAAGAACACGTCAGGCGAGATCTCGTAATGGCGTCGCCCGACTCGACATCCTTCGCCAGATCAATTTCCGAATAACGGTGTCTTGACGATCGAAGAGACCATCTTGCACAAACGGTGAGCAGACGGAGTAGCATTCGGTTCACGGGATCCTGCTGTCTCCCGAGATCGACAGCCGGGTTGGATGACGGGCGGCGGCATGGTAGACGGCTGCCACCACCAACGCCATCATCAGAGACAACAGCCCCAAGAGTCCGGTTCAGTGCGGAGTAGTCCGCCGTCCGCCGAGATCACACCCTCGTTCTCGCCGGATACCCCGACGTCGCCAAGACGCGCATCTGAATCAAAGGTGATGAGGTTTCAAGATCCGCACCGCATAGTTTGCCAAGACGTCCTCGTTTAGAAATTGACAGCCCAACACGAGCCCCTTGACGAGTCAAGCCAGAAGGACATTACCATCGACTCGGCGCTGAATGCTATTTTCTGGACCTCATGCGACAATTCAAAACGGGTTGATGAAAGTTTCGATGCCATATCAGAAGTAGTATAGAATCGCCGAGATTCCCAAAGTGCCCAACGATCGCGTGCGCAAACCGCTAACGTGATGGCTATGCCACGGCCTTCGCTCTCGCGAACACGATTCATAAGGTGGCATCGTGACTGACTGCAAATACTGCGAGAGTTTCTAAGCGGTTCTCCTTGTATGAAGCTAAGTGCAGTCTTGGAAGTTTGATGGCTGTCTCTGGCCGCTGGCGTCTTCCGCTAGCGTTGTCAACGAGCTTAGACTGAACATAGCGCCGTAGACGCATCTCGAGAACGACGAGCAGTGCAGAAGAACGCAGTTGCGCACTCGAGGTTTAGCCGGAGCCGGCGCGGACGTCCGCATCAGTTCAGAAAGGTCCGTTGTCCTTCGGCGCGCCAGAATGGCCCGATGCTTGGGGTCGCCGTTCTCCTACGGGAATGGAGATATGCTTAACCGCCCCCAAGTGTGCATCCTGTTTGGAAACGCTCGTCCGTCTCGTCGGGCGAGCTAGAATCATAGCGCAACCCGCGCCTCTCGTTCCGCCAATGGCGCAGTCGTGTTCTCAGAATACGCATTGTTCTAGCTCGTCCTCCACACAAACCATTCCAAGCCCCGATGCGGTTTTCCGATATGCTGCAGTTCGGAGGAACCTGCGCAGCGTCTGATCTCTTGGATTGCTAGCAGAAGGCCACCAGACGGATAGTCATGCTCGGCATGGGAGGAGTGATACTCGTGTCGGCCATACCCGAAATAGCGCATCAGCACTGCGTCAGTCAACGGAGACAAAGGTTGAGCATGATGTGACAAGTCGAGCGATGAGGGATTCGGAGCTATTCAATCCATGCATCAAGTCATGTTGAGAAGCAAGCGTCGTCGGATCCGTGGCAGAGTTGACCATTGGGGATTGCCAACCTAAGAAACGTGGGCTATTGAGGATCGCTAGGGACGAACTCCATTAGCTTGCTGTTTCCCTTCGAACGGTTCGCCTCAGCTCTATGCTTACGTATATATCAACTGCCATTAAGTGATCAATTGAGTCGATAGTAGACATAAAATCTCCTCGGGAAAAGCTTGAGAGAAGATGGGCACCGAGGCTTGTGCACACTCTGAGGCCTAGCTGCTTGTTATTACTCCTCTTTTGAGCTGCTTTGCTTGAAAGCTGACAACTTCTGACTTTGAGGTCTTACCGGTGGCTTGCGGAGACCTTCGGCCGTGCCAGTTGACGGATCGTAGTCACAATGAATTGGGCATCGTCAGCTCGCTCAGACCTCCGTCAGCAAACATCTTGTTCCTTCCGTGGCTGTTGTTGTAGCAATGGCAAGATCCCTCCCAGAGAGTTGTCCCTTTGGGCTGAAGATCAGATTACAGCCAGTTCATACGATTGTTCAACCTTATCTTGGCCGTGATCGCAGATAACCTCGAGGTCCGAATATGTTTGCTCCAATGGCAATGCCGTAAAACCGCCAGTTTCGGACGTCCAGCGGTCTTCGACATGATCAACCAGAGTCATCAGCACGGCTTTCTTGGCAGTTTTGTTCTGATTGTTGTCGTGCTTGACGCCGAGATGTCAATGTCACCCCAATATGGGGTTTCTGCAGGTGCCTCAATGCCACCAATGCCATCCGTCCAAACGCTGTGCCTGGATTGCGTGCTCTCGCCATGTGCATAGTTGAATTCTGCCGGCATAGAAATTCATTGGTCGGAAGGCCGTGATTTGGGATCTGTGGACAGTTGATGGCGCCTTCACACTTCACGATGCCTTTCCAGGCACCGCCAATTTTGGCTGACGTCCCTGAGCGGATGCTGACCGCATGCCGTGTTGTTCTTGCTGTTGCGCATCCGTAAAAGCATTCTGATGTTGGAGAGCGACCGAGAGCTTCCTTCTCAGCCCTTCATGCTGTCACGGTCGTGGCATCGTCCGTCCTGCGTGCGTATCCCCAGATGAAGCGGGCATCGTGGGCTTGTCCTGAGGGCATGGACCTCGCCATGTACTCGCCAGGCATCGGGGATTCGACATCGTGCAGACACCTTGCAGAAGTTCGTCCGTTATAAGTAAAAGACAGATCACTTGATTCTTCGGCCCATAACCAGCCTCTCTTTTCTGTTCGATTCTCTCGTTTGTTGTTCACCGCACGGTCTTGGTGGTTTAGTTGACACGAGTTGACAAGACAAGGCTATCGAGGTCTAGCACCCGATCTACCGTCGCGCCCGATCCAGACCACGGCCAATTGGTCTCCGCGTTCGCAATTACTGTGCCGTGTCTCGAGGTGCCATCGCTCAGGGACGACCGAAGCGGCTAATTCGGGGTTGCATCTTCCGGAATTCACGACCTCTGTCTCGTCCGGATATCTGCCGGCAATCAAATCATCAATCAAGAACTCTCGGCGCAGGACTGTCGGGTTCGGAGGGGATCTCAACTCGGCGCCGGTATAAAAATCTCTGTTTCGAAGCACGAAAACGGAATTCTGTCGAAGTGGGAAATCGGTTGTCGACACGTTCCAGAAGGAAAATCTTGAGAGGACGTCGTCTGAAAACAGGTTGTCGAAGTTGGAAGGAAGGAGTTACGGTCTCCTTCCGGCAGAAGTTCCCCGTGGCCGCCTCACCTGCCTGGTCAGCTTAGCGCCCCACAACAGCTGTAGCTCTCCCCAATAGCGAGCCGTTCAGGCACCGTACAGCGGGAAGGACGGCAGACACAGCCCCTAAGCCCGCGACGTCAGCACCCCACAGCGCCCCAGGACGACCCCTACAAAATGACGGCAGCTCCCGCGACGGCCGCCAGGCCACCCCTCCCCCTCCCCCGCGCCGCCCCATCAACATCAACATCAGCATCGCTGAGCCGCCTGGCATTCTTCATCTTCAGCATCATCACCGTCTCCAGCTTCATACAGCCCGTCATGTGCGATAACGGCTTCGTCAACATGATCTACTACCCCAATTGGCATGCCTACAAGGGCCAAACACCTGCCAAGATGGAGCTGAACTTGGTCACCCACGTCCTGTACTCCTTCATTGGAGTGAACACGGACGGGTCTCTGCAGGCCATCGACAGCCACGCCGACAATGATTTGGTCGTTGATGGCTCACCGGGCGCCCTCATGGCTCTGGCCAAGGTGAAGGCGGCGAACCCTGGCCTCAAGACTCTCATCTCCGTCGGCGGTGCCAACAACAGCAGGGAGTTCCCCGTCATGGCAGCAAGCGCCGAAGCCCGCACTCGTTTCGCCAAGGCAATCCACGAATTCGTGGACAAGTACCAGTTCAACGGTGTCGACATTGACTGGGAGCACCCCACCGACCCAACCATGGGGAGCAACTACATTGCCCTCCTCGAGGCCGTCCGTGCCGAGTTGCCGGCCGGCAGGTACCAGCTCACCTCGGCGCTCCCGCCGGCGCAGTGGACGCTGAGGAACTTTGACGCGAAGCGAGCGGCCGCCGTGCTCGACTACATGAACCTCATGTGCTACGACCTGACGGGTCCCTGGGCTTCTGTCTCGGGCAACCACGCCCAGCTCTTTGCCTCGTCGACGCTGGCCAGCAAGGATGCGGAGCTGAAGCTCGCTTGCTCGGATGGCGTCGAGTACCTGACGGCCAATGGATTCCCAAGCCGCAAGATCGTCATGGGTATTCCCGTCTACGCGCGTACATTCCCGCAGGCCAAGGGCCCTGGACAGAGCCCGACAGGCTCGGGCGAGATGGACTACAGCGAGCTACCGCAGGAATGGGTCGACAAGGCGTCCGTCGACGAAACGGCCATTGCTGCTTCGTACGTCGACCCGGTGAACGGCTTTGTCACTTTCGACACACCAAGAGTTGTCACCCTCAAGGCGAACTATGCCAAGATGAAGAAGCTGGGTGGCCTGATGTACTGGACTGGTTCCGGTGACCGTTCAGGAAAAGACAGTCTGGTGCAAGCTGGATGGAATGCGTTATACGGCAAGTAAGTACCCTCTCTTAAATGTCACAACAATACGTAACGTCATTTCGCTAACTCGCTCTCCAAAGGTACTGGGTCCCGCCACCAAAGCCGCATTGAGGTCGGCATCCAACGTATAATGAACCGGGGTCGGGATAAACTACGTCGATATGGGATGACTGGAGTTTAAAATCATGGGAGCATTGAGCTTGGCTATGCATATGTAGTGATGATTGATGGCGAACTGAAATGTCACAATCTCAATAATACTAATTCTTCTTGAAAATATCATGCGTTTGCTTGGATGCCACCGCTGCATCAGTCCCGTATGTGGTCCTCGTCGATATCGTCAATTGCATGGTTGAGAGATGCTGGATGCAATTTCCCGGCTGACGCTGCAACACCCGCGTCACACAAGCGCTTGTCTGACGAGGGTCAAGTCAAACATTAAGCTTGAAATAATCTCCAGGCACATGGCCGTATTTAAAGTAATTACCTTAGCACGCGCAAGCTGGGTTCTACTAAGTAAAGGTACGAAGTGCGTGGATGATGGCCCGACAGTCCGGCAAGCGCCCACCATGCCCCCGCCAGCCGACACCGACCAAGACCCCACGCGTCCGGCAGCGCTCCCGTCCAATCATTTCCCCAGTAGGCAGGGATCAAACAAGCGCGGACCTTATCTTAATTCTCGCCGTGATGGGATTTCTCCCCTTTTCCCCTTCTTCCGTCTCATCTCTCCGCCACGAGCACCGCGCCATCCCTTCAGGATCTGCCGCCCTGCAACACGAGCCGTTTCACGCGCCGGGCCATCCCAACCAACAGTCCCCCTCGTCCTGTCCTGCGCGTAATTGAACCCCTGGACATCGACCTTTACCGCGAAAGTCTGCATCCAAGCTGGAGAATGACGGACAGAGGCTGTCTACACCACCAGCTCTAGCTCCGAGCTACCCGTTGAACGAGTGTTCGGACGGCCGCTCAGTGATGCGCGACAGGGGTGACTGCGGGCGACAGCAGGCCAACTGACCTTCACTACCTACCTTAGTGCCATCTGACAGGTCTGGACTTGTCGGGCCCAGGCCACCAAACGAAACCACGCTGCAGGCAGGAAGATCGTGAAACCCTGTTCAAACTGGGCGCTTTGGGGGAACACGCGCAGGATGCACATGGGATGGCAAGATGAAGGGAGGCGCGATGGCTTTCTCGAGGGGCTTCATGGGATGGCGCTTGGATGACGGGTGACAGATGACGGATGGCTGCAGCCCACGAGAGCATGAGTATAAGGTCTGCCATGCGGCCGACCCAACTATTCCCAGATTTCCCTTTTGGAAGCATCGCTACATCGACTGTGGTTCTTCTTCGTGGTCCTCATTCCTTTCTTTTCCCGTTTCCCTTCTCCATTCCATTCGCTTCTTGCCAAACCTGCTGAGCAGGCTATTATTCACTTTCACTAACACTCATTCATTCAACTTTACCTACCCTCATTTGTTTCTTCTGTCATCATGGTTTCCAAATCGGCACTTCTGTTGGCTTACGCCACGGCCATTGTATCCGCGACTCCCTTACAGCGTCGAGTTGTCACGGAGCTGAACGAGGATGCTTTCAAGGAGGCCCAGCAGCGTGACGCCACCGCTACCCGGGCCTTCGCCAACGTCCAGATCAAGACGGCCGACGGGAAGTGCCTCTTCGTCGACAAGCTGTCGGGCGACTTCCGCGCGAACCTGACGCCCATCCAGGCCGCGCAGTGCGGGTCCAAGGACGGCGAGGGCTGGGACGTCATTACGGCTGGAAAGCACAATGACCAGGCGGGCTCGGCGCTCATTGTCAGCACTTTGGTGAGTGGTGTCCCCGATACCGAGTCACTGAGATGGTCACTAACACGTCGAACAGACAAACGCTTGCGCCAACTTCGACCCTCGTCGTGCGGCAGGAAACCAGGTCCTGCTCTTCTCTTGTGGCGGACGAGCGGATGGCGGAGGCCAGGTGACCAACTCGCAGCTGTTCACCTTCAGCGGGGGTGCTGGCCCCTTGGCATTACAGCCCGAGAACGACAAGGGCAAGTGCTTTACCGTCAAGGGCGCAGTCGTGGATATCGCGGACTGCAACGCCAGTGACCAGAACCAGGCCTTCACCTTTGGAGGAGCGGCCGGCAGCGCTGGGGATGCCACTGGGGGCAATGGAAACACCAATAATGATGGGCAGAACGGCGCGCAGAAGCCGGCATCGTCGGCCGCGGCTCCGGCAGCAACTGAAGCTCCTGCTGCAAGTGATTGCGACGGCGAGGATGCTACCATCACCATGACCGCCACGGCGACTGTCAAACCTGGCCAAGGAAACGCCGAGGCACCAGCCGCGACTGCAAAGCCAGAGGCTTCTGCCCCTGCTGCCGCCCCGGCAGCTGGAACCGGCGGTGCCAACGGCGCCAAGAACGGCAACATCCCCGCCGCGAACCCCACGACCCCCGTCCCCGTCTCCCGCGCCGGGGGCACTCTCAACCCGACCGCCGCCGCCGAGGCCAACGAGTTCGACAACACCGCTACGCGCTCGTTCACCAAAGCCTTCATCCGCGCGCCCAACGGCCAGTGCCTCTTCATTGACCCCACGGCCGGCGACTTCCGCCAGAACCTCATCCCGGTCTCACTTGTCGAGTGCAACGCGACGCCCAACGAGCAGTTCGACATCGTGACCCAGGGCAAGCACAACGACGGCAAGGACGGCGCTGCGCTGGTTGTCAGCAGTCTGACCAACGGATGTGTCAGCACCGACGGGCACCGCGCTGACGGCGACACCGTCACCTTGTTTTCGTGCGGTGGACGCGCCGCCGGCGAGGGTCTCACGAACACCGGACAGCTGGTCAAGATCACGGGAAACACCTTCGTCTGGACCCCCGTCAACGACAAGGCCATCTGCGTCGTTCCTGGGAACAACGGGCGGCTGGTGACGGCGGCGTGTAAGGGAGACAACAGCGAGATTTACACCATCGTCGCCGGCAACGGCGTTTAATGGATGACCTTAAGCTCTATTTCTATTCTTGGGGGGGTTCAGTCACTTCGTATTTGGAACTCTTGTTGTTTTGGAAGACTTTTTACTAGGGATTGGATGGGGAAACATATAGAACTTAGGATTAGACGGCCACAAGCAATGATCATCAGCCACTTCCTCCATCACTTTTTCTTGCCGAGAGTGCCTGCCGCCTTGGTCCACTCTGACAACCTCTATCGGCACAGAAATCCGGCAGAGATCTGGAGAAACGGTCTAGGCAAAAGCTTGAAGGGTTCTCCAGAGTCTAGACTCGCAGCTTTTTCACCATTATTGGCCGCACTTCGACGGACATCCACATGCGAGGAGAAGCTTGGACCGGCTACGCGGCATCAACCGAGAGCTTAATCTCAGGTAATCAGTCTGCATCTAATGGGCGTCGCGATGATAGCCAGTGGAGGTGCGGCAGCGGGTTTTTAGCGAGGTCTCGCTACAGTCAACTCTCTGTATAATGATCACCCTAATAATGATATTCTTAAGGATTACGATTGGATCTCCACCATGGGCCTCTTTTGTTAGGCGAATAATAATATCTTATTTACTAATATAGCGTTTAGATTATTACTGAGTAATACACTAAAATTAGTAATCTTAGCCCCTAACTAGGGTTCTAGGAGATCCTATATTACTATTATTTTCCCACTTATACTACTACTTATATCTTTTTTCCCTTAATACTTCTTAACTTATTTTTAGTATTATTTAATTACTCTTATTTTCCTCTTTTTAATAATATTTAAATTATCCTATTAGTATACTTTAAATAAAAAATAATATTAATAAATCTAGAAGTACTAATATAGTAATCTTAGATCCTCTTAATACTAGATTACTACTTAGGCTTCTAGAGAGCTAAGCTACTCTATTTTATAGTTAACTATATTAGACTTATTTAGTATAAAATAGGCCTACTTTAATATAAAAAACTTTAGTAGAAGCTATATTAGTATAGCTAAAGTTTATTATAGTACTTATCCTTTACTTAAGAAAGCTCTATATAAGTAAGTGATCTAAATAGAAGCTCTTTATATCCCTATTAATAGTAATCTTATTAGAGATACTACTAAATAGCTATAAGAAGTTATACTAAACTTTACTCTACTATTTATACTAGTATAGTTATCTTCTTAGCTTATAAGTTTTAAATATTATAATAATATTAAGAGGTATAAATAGAATAGAGAGTCTATATCTATAGATATACCTCTTATTACTAAATAAGTCTCTAAGTTATAAGTTATTACTTCTCTATATTATCTAGATAATATATTTAATATAGATAAAACTAGATTATTTTAGTTCTCTATATTAGATATTACTTTAGCTATAAAACTATAGTTTAGAAGTAAGTAGAAGAAAACTAAGATTACTATAATACCTACTTATAATATATTTAGTACCTATAAGATAGATCTATAGATTATTAAGTATTATAATAACCTTAGGCCTTTTAAGCGTAATAAGATTAATATTAAGAATATTCCTATATATTAGAGATATAATAGGAGTATTTAGATAACTTCTAAGATATAAATAGAGTACTTAGAGTAGTTTAATAAATATATAAGCTATCCTACTCTTCTACTTATTAATAGCTTTAGTATTTATATATTTAAACTTAATTAGCTTATATATAAGCTGAGATTTACTAGAGTTAAGTACTTTCTAGCTAATATAATATTATTATATTAGCTTCTTAATTAAGGGATTATTAATAACTTTAAAGTATACTATAAAAAATATAGTTATTCTATCTAATAAAGGTATATCTATTTAGAGATAATCCTTTTAGTAATATTACTCTACTTAATACTATCTACTAAATAGTTAATATATAGTAAAATAAAGTATATATAAACACTATTATAAACTACTAGAAGAAAAGCTAGGTCTTAGGTACCTTCTATAGCCCTAAGGAGATACTAAAGGGCTAAATTAAAGATTACTACTAGCTCTCTATTATAATATAGTAACTAAAAGATACTAATAAGATCTAGGATCCTATAGATATTTATTAATTTATAAACCTAGTTAAAGAGGAGGTATATAATAGCCCTATAGATATAATTAAATTAATTACAGAGACCTTTATAGAGGTATAAGATAGTAATAAGTAGGATAGAGATATTATATAAATAAAACTATAAGATATAGAAGTAGCTCTAAATACTTATATTAAGTAAGAAGAATAATAGGGTAATATTAACTACACCCTCCTCTTATAGCTTCATTAAAAAGTTGAATATATTAAATATAAGAAGCTAGTAATTAAAGGGGTGGGCAACTAAAAGAGGATTAATTCGTTTTTTCATATATAATAGCAGTAGTTATAGTAGCTAAAAAATAACATAAAAATAGTAATCTTAGCGTTATTAAGCATAACGATATACAGATTATAGCGATCGCATGCATAATGACCGTGGTGATCGTTATACAGAGATTTGACTGTACCAAGCGACGTCATTTAGGGGCAGAGTTCCAGCGCGGACAAAAATAACCCGCCTGGACCTGGAAGATTCCTCCTTCCAGCAGCCCTCGGCAACGGAAACTTTCGTGGGATCTTCCCTCCTGAAAGATCGCACGACATCCCTTCTTCTCGTCCGGTCTCCATCCACTCAACCCGCATTCATCTAAACATCCTGCTTCGCTTCATCGCAACACCAGCACTGGAGAGAACCACTGCTGCATTGCGATGCAACAACTACCGCTCATCTTGGCTCCTTTCAGCTTCTAGACGCAGCTGAAAGGCTGTCCCTGAGATTAGTGCTGATCCAGACGCCACCTAACCGCACCCGAAACCCTGGTCGACTCACAACCAAGACATTGTATCGGCACCCGTTGCGAGTTCCTGAATATCATCACCGGTAGCGCAGGCCGCGCCACGCCATAACCCGATTGTCAAATATTTAGATGGTTCAATCCGCCCTAATCACGTCCTCCTCGGCGCTTCCCACTCCCTCTTGAGTCGCCCGCCATGTCGTCCTCAACCAACATCGATTCCTATGGCGAGCCGCTGTCCAAGACAGTGACTGAACCCGACGATCCCTCCTCCCGCCACGTCAAGTTCCCGAGTCTCGATATCGAAGCCCACGACTATGCCGACGCCGTCACCCCGGCCCCGCCTTCCAGAGGAGGCGCGCGCATCTCGGTGCCCAACGAGAACATCGGCGTGCCCTTGACGCGCGCATCGACCGACCAGGCAATCTCTCCCCTGCGCCGCCGCGCCGGCACCTTCAAGCCCGTCGAAGACTTTGACGACTTTGAGCTGTCGCGTCCGGGATGGCAGCCCGGCTCCGAGCCCGGTTTCGACCCGAACAAGTCCGATGGAGGCCACGCCTCGATGCCGACGCTCCACGCAGACTGCGACATTTCTGTTATCGATTTTAGCCAGGAGAACATGGTGAAGCACAATTTCACTAACGAGGGGTTCATCGACTTTGTGAAAAAGCCGCAGGAGCCGTGGGTCAAGTGCCGCTGGATCAACATCAACGGGCTCAGTTGGGACGTCATCTCGGCATGCGGACAGTACAAAGGCCTGCACAAGCTCGCCATCGAGGATATCATGAACACGCGCAACAGGACTAAGGCGGATTGGTACTCGAATCACGCCTTCATCGTCCTGACGCTGCAGAAGCTTGTGCTGTTGGTCAATGATGATAGCAGTAGCAGTAGCAGCAGTAGCGATGACGACTCGGATAACGCGAGCATTCGGACGATCAAGTCCAGGAAGAAGAAACTGAAGCGCGCATTCACCAGGGCTGGCAACAAGGGCGAGGACCCCGAGAAGGGCACCGCGACGGGCGTGTCGACTGGCAACACTCCGTACGGGCACACCCTGAACCACCACCCGAGTAACCTCTCCGAGTTGCCAGAGACGGCTTTCGTGCGGACTCTTCAGCGCTACCACGCGTCAGGGAACGAGACGCGCACAGAGTACATGGAGCGACACTCATCGCTGATCTCGCGCGGTCTCGCCGTCTCCGCCGAGCAGGTCGCCATCTTCCTGACGTCGGACAACACCGTCATCTCTTTTTTCGAAATGTCAGCTGAAGACATCGAGCGTCCCATCACCATCCGTCTGGGCGACCCCGCCACGATTCTTCGCCAATCCTGCGACGCTTCACTGGTCGTGCAGGCCGTTATCGACGCCATAATCGATCTAGCCATCCCTTTGACGGCAGTCTATAGCGATGTCATCGGCGACCTCGAGCTCGACGTCCTGACGAGTCCGAATATGAAGCAGACGCGTAGCCTCTACATCTGCGTGTCGGAAATCAACAAGATGCTCACCTTTTTGAACCCCATCGACAACCTCGTCAACGTTCTCCGCGATCACCGCACACCGCTGAGCCAGGAAGCAGCGGCGAGAGAGCTGCAGAATCCCGCTAGCGGCGTTATCGTCACGCCCATGACACACACGTACCTCGGCGACGTGCTCGATCACTGCGTTATCACGACTGAGGCCATGCAGCAGATCAAACGATCCGCGGACAACCTGATCGATCTCATCTTCAACACCATCTCCGCCAACCAGAACGAGAGCATGAAGCAGCTGACCATCATCACCATCATCTTCTTGCCCCTGACCTTCTTGACTGGCTACTTTGGTCAGAATTTCGAGAACTTCAAGGACATCCAAAAGCCGCAGGGCATCCTCTTCTTGTAAGTCGCCTTCACCCATCCCCTGACACACGTGATTGATACTAACGATGCCTCATAGCTGGCAAATAGCCGTGCCTGTCGTCGTTTGCACCATCATCATCATGATGCGGACCTGGATCTTTGCCTGGTTCGAGATGTTCTGGCAGCGGAGGAAGATCAGCGCCGACAGGAAGAAGAGGAAGAGGAGAAGAGAGAAGCGGCGGAAGGCGAGGGGCAAGTCGGATTAGGAGCTTCCGTCCCGGGGATACGGACTGTGACGTCGAGTATATTGCTGTAGTCGCGTCTTTCTGTGCAGCGTTTCGTGATACCCATTTGATCGTAGATCATGTTAGACTTTAGATTTGGACGGGTCTGTCCATGCGTTTGAACCAACCTACAATCACCTTGAACAAGCTCAACAAAGTAGCTAACGGCGCAGGGTGTCGAACACGGTCACTCTATGCCAGGGAAACCAGCGGCGTTGTGACTCGAACGTAAGTGTAGTCCGACCATTCTGAAGCATCTGACGTGGCTTCTTTCTGGACTTGAAGGCACGAGGCATGCTGCAAGAACCGTTTGCGAATCATTGTCAACCGCTTCGAGGAGCTAGATCTGCAATTCCGCAAAGGCTCCGGGAGGATATGAAGCTATCCTCCCCTGTTGATTTGAAGGTTTCTTTACAATGGCATGGACCGAAGTTTGAAACATGGAGATTCGGTCTGTGAGTTTGAGGAAGGCCGGGAGATTCATGACTAATCCTCTATATCTCTCCTAGATAGGTCTGCATGTGTGATGCATTGCGGTGTCTCTTGTCTTCCTCTACTTATGCTGTTCTCAATACGATCGGGACGATAGGTACTGCTGTTTAGTGGCTATGAAGCTCAGCGCCACGCCCTTTCATGTCACCCTGGCGCCCCGGGGAACATTATTACGACGTACTAGGTTCGTCCCTCTGTGATAGGCACAAGGGAGGCTAACACTGTCTTCTACACTGCTCCGATCCCCGCAGACATGATTTTTAAACACCTCGGGCTCGAAAGTGTCGTCGAAGGGATCTACCGTTTGCTTACGCAAATAGGGGAGGAGGATGAAGGCGAGAACAACAGGAAACACGGATCACTCACGAGAGGTATAGTAGGAGGGGCTTGATGCAGCCGCCATCGCATGGAGACCAAGTCTCGAGTTGAGTAGGTATGGTCAGTGGCTAGAGGCTCGGGGGAGGGACGGGTATAAAGCGCATCTAGAGTCACTGCTAGCTGACCCTAACGCCAAGTATGTCGTAATCTAAGTACATATGATAGACAAAGGATTGAAGCAATATTTTTTTGACAGGCTGAGCATCATTCTCGGACGAGCTCGTCTAGGGTTCAGGGGAGAAGCGCGGCGTCTGATGATGTCTGTCTTGTTTGTTGATTTTGTTTTGTCCATAGGAGTTTTTTTTCCCGTCATTTTGGGATTACTCATTTCTGTACTAGTATATATTAGCGAGGATCACAGTGATGCTTCTAGCAAAAGAAGCGTTAAGACGTTTCTCCTAGATGCACCCATGGGGGTGGAACGAGTGCTCTCCCCCCAGGCTTAAGAGCACCATTGGAAGAAAGAAGTTTCTCTACGGACAGTGCAAATCTTCACCGGCTATTACTTAAGTGGAAGAGTTATCCAAAAACTACACGACTCTCTTCTCGACAAACAGATGAAGCTGGATGTCATCACGATTGCATCGCTCGTTCAGAGCTTATGTAAGTAGGCATTGCTGAACATCGAACTTGCCTGTATGTAGGTATGCTCATTCGTGTGACGGCACAAGCGGTCCTGCGCTGCCGTGTGGGTATTCAACTTGAAGGGTCAGAGAGTTACGTGGAAGAGCAGCATGGCAGATACAGAGCTTGCCTTGAACGGATGACTGACACCGTCGTTCCAATGCCAAGGAGTGTACTCGCTTCCAATATAATGCAGGTTCCATGTTGTTTGAAGTGCCGATCTGATGGCATTGTGACGCAGTTGCCCTGCGAAGTGCATGTGCTTGGGAACAAACAATGTCTTTATATAAAGCGACTCAGCAGCTTATTCAACGAGCATGATACTGATATACAAGGACCGACAAGTTCCATACCCCTCATGATTGAACTGGGGTAATTTGATATGATGGAAGATAAAATGCCTCGGAGATAATGAAATGAACATCGCAAAGTTTGGCTAGCGTTGCAGCCTCATTTGAGGAATGTTCCCTACCGCAACATACGTTTATCGTTTCCTGCTAAAGGGAACTATGATACCCAATAACAAGATCCCAATCATCTCTGTTCCTATGTGATTGGCTGTGAATAAATAGAGGGCGATAATAGTGACATCCATGGAGTCGTGCCCATTGAAGGCGGGGCGTGTGTCTTAATCAACTTTTGGTTGTGTAAGCTTTGATAGGTCATTGCCGAGGAATCGAAGAAATGGCCGCAAAGGAGAGATCGCGAGAAGCCACCACGATTTTGTTGCGTTGTTCTTGCAATAGAATCTGTCGAAAAATTGGAATGCACTTTTATAACGTGGCATCTGAGACGAAACCGCCCATCTTCCTCGTTACATACCTAATAGAAAGATATCGGTACACAGTGGTCATGAAATGGTGCTGAAGTCTTGATAAATAGCATGAAAGAGTCCACAATCTCGTAGAGAAGGGCCTGATGGTTAATGGAGCTGTACCCGTCCTGGAGCTGGTCCTGGACTTTCCGGCCTTTTTATACTCCTCGAATTTAACGATGCACATGCGGGCGTCAAATGATAAGTTCCTTCCTCCCAGCCAATTTGAGCGTTTGACGACATTTATACTATGGGTTGGTGACTATTCCGTTCCTACTCATCCGTGAAAGGTGAAGGAGGGTGTGACGAAGTCATGTAACTTCACCTGGGAAAAAGCACTTTGCACAGAACATAGTGAACGCACAGTGAGAGATTATTAAGAACGAATATCGCACATCTCATCTTTTCTCATTTATGGGAAGCCGAGAAGACGATTCACTTGCGACAGCCTTAAGACAATGGCTGTGTCTCGACCTTTTATACTGCGCAAGACCAGATACGTCATCGGGGAGGGATGGCGCATGTCTCTCAATTGGGGACGTGGATTGAGATAGCCTGTAATAAAGCCTTTATGCACTGCTCTTAAATGTATCAGATAGGCGCAATTAAACGAATCGCCTTGTCGTCCGAAACCGAATGCCTCAACCCAACATGGGATCTTCATATCTACCATACACGGCCTGCCCGGCATGTGCTTTTTACAGAAGCTGCGAGTACGCAATTAAAGATATTACAGCAGGAATAAAGTTTCCCATATCTCTTGGCGAATGACTACAGTTCGATCTTTACAGCAGAGCCAGTGGCTGTGCGTCGCGCATGCTGCGTGCGTGGTATGATTTCATGGATCATGGTATGAATTGCTCCGCATCTGCCGGAGCGAAGATTCTTGTACAGCCGCGAGGATGGATACGATAGTCCGAATCGGTAGCGCGGAGGCCCGCCTCTGTCGGTCCCGCGCGTCGAGGATGCCAAGCCGGTGGGAGCGTAGCTTACATGAAGACGATCGCGAGTCGTGCGAACCCATGAAAGATTTTGATCGACATTCGACGCTCAGGTGGGCCCTGACAAGTTCGTGTTCAAACTTCACCGCCTGAGCCTTCACTCTATGAAAGCTGAAAGGTGATGCTGCGATCGTACGGATAGAGTCATGGATGAATGCTGTTCTTCGCTTTTGTTTGGGTAGTCTGGGGGGAAGACTGGCAAACGAGAATGTCGTATGCCAAGACTCGACCTGCCCTGCCCTGGTGATGCTGCTCACGATGTCAGGTTTGTCATTCATTTGTCAATTCTCTCAATTTGTCATGTCTCTTCAAGGTGACATGCCCAAATGCAAGTTCACGGAAGCAAATAGGCCGGGGAAGAGAATCGACGGGCCCGGGGATGTGTTATTCGTTGATATTGGGGGTCCCGTGGGGGTAAAAGAGGCTCCGCCATCCCTGCCCTGCATTTATTAGGTTATCAATCAGCTCCAACCAACAATCACACCGTTTTACTCGCCGACTTCGGCTACCGCGGCCCCGTCTGTTCTCTCGTTACCTTATCTAAGCTTATGTATCCGTGGATAAAAGTGAGAGAGCATGGTTGGTTCCTGCAGCTTACATGCAGGATTACGGGGCACGGCGTTACCGCCCTAGTTCCGGCTGACAGGCGAACCAATTGCCATCTTCAGCAGTTGGTTCCGTAGACGTGTTGTTGGTAGCAACTAGAGAGACAGGATGCAGAATACGCCCTCATAATTTCGCTTGGATCTTTTGTGAATCCCCAGTTTTGTCTTGGTAGTCCACTCAACCGGCTGGGCGCAGTTCCAACTTACACGTTTTTTCGGTACGAGATACGGATTGGTTCCCTAAATCAGAAGGTCAGTCAAGCATGAACGCGCGATATTAAGGAGTCATGGCAGGTGACATAGAAGACGGTCAAAAAGGGCAATCGCGGGTCAACGCCAAGAGAGAGCTCTGCCACGTCGGAAAACATGCGAAAACGAGTAACACTCGCGTATAAGTATGACTTTCTCGTCCTCGCGTAACCGAGCCGGCTTCTAGAGGGATCTGCGAGCACCTCGGCCCTTTCACTCTCTTCTGCCCTGCTTCCTTACGCGACGAAGATTCGTTCATCGCCATGCCGTTCCTTCGCCAGTCCAAATCCCAGCCCTTGTGGCCCCGGACTGCATTCACAGCTCTTCTCGCAGTGAGCTCTGTCGCCAACGCCTTGGCCGTCCCTCGCCAGATCAAGTCTTCTCAGCTGCTGCAAAGCTACGACTATGTCGTTGTCGGAGGTGGAACGGCAGGCCTGACTCTGGCAGACCGCTTGACTGAGGACCCTGAAACGAGCGTTTTGGTCCTTGAGGCCGGCAACTGGGGCAACATGGAAGAGAATCTCGCGGCCTACTTTACCGAGTCGCGGTATGCCAATCTCATGAACTCCCTCTGGCCCGGCGTGGAGTCTGTGCCGCAGCCCAACCTGAACGGAAGAGTTGGCACCGTCTGGATTGCCAAGCAAGTCGGAGGCGGCTCTTCGGTGAACGCCATGATGAACATGCGCGGTTCCGCCGAGGACTACGATCGCTGGGCAGCCCTGTTCGGATCCGGAGCTCAGCAGGGAGCCGCTGACTGGAGTTGGGCTGGCATGTTGCAGTCTTTCAAGAAGGTGAGAGGTCTACCCGGAATCGCCCTGACAAAGACAACAAGCTGACCGCCTCGTGAAAGGGCCTCCACTTTACCGAGCCCACTCCAGAGTTGACCGACAACTTCGACAGCGTCAAGTATGATGCCTCCTACTGGGGCGATTCTTCGGAGATCTATGCTGGTTGGCCTCGCTTCTACTACCCAGGTGTGAAGCCTCTGGTGGAAGCCTTCAAGGAGATCGACGGCGTTGAGTTCCCTCCGGACAGTGGTGCCGGACAGCCCGGCGTCTTCTGGTTCCCCACGCTCATGGACCCCCGGACCGTCACTCGCTCATACGCCGGTACTGGCCACTACCTCAGCGTCAACGCTACCCGCCCCAACTACCACCTCTTGCTAGACACCCAGGCTCGCAAGCTGGTTGTCGACGACGACCTCACCGCCACTGGCGTCGTGTTCCCGTCCGGAAACAACACCCTGATCACCGTCAACGCAAAGAAGGAGGTCATCCTCTCCGCTGGAACCGTTCACACTCCTCACCTCTTGCAACTGAGTGGTATCGGCCCCAAGAAGGTTCTCGAGGCTGGAGGTATTGATGTGCGCGTCGATCTTCCTGGTGTTGGCCAAAACTTCCAGGACCACAGCAGTCTGTCCTCTATGAACATTACGCGTAAGTCAAAAGAGTGGAAAGAAGCGATTTCATGATTCTGATGAAGCCTGCAGTCTCCAAGCTTGCGTCGATTCACCCGAACCCGAGCGATTTGGTAGATGGAAACGAGTTCAAGGATTGGGCCGACGAGGTGTGGGCAGCCAACAAGACTGGTCAGTAACATCCAACCCAGCATTATCACACGTGTTCCATTGAGACTAATATCCAACGACTTTCATCGCACAGGCCCGTACTCCCTCACATTTACCAACCTGGCCGGCTGGCTCCCCTTCACTGTCGTATCAGGCAAGGCCGACGAGCTTGCCACCAAGCTGGAGCAACAAGATTTCGCTAGCCTGCTCCCTGCCGATGCTGACGCCACCGTCGTCGCGGGCTTCGAGGCTCAGATGAAGATCCTGGCCGCCCAGATGCGCTCCAAGAACACCGCCTTCACCCGCATGCAGCTTGTCCCTGACCACGGCTCCCAGGGCCCCGTGGCGATGCAGTCCTTCAGCCGCGGCACCATCAACATCAACACGACCGACCCGTGGAACACCGAGCCCGTGATCGATTACCGCGCCCTCAGCAACCCCGTCGAGGCCGACTTCTTCGTCGAGGCGATCAAATTCGTCCGCCGCTACAACTTTGAGACCTCGCTGGCCACCGAGTATGAGCCTGTCGAGTACGCCCCTGGTCCGGATGTCACTTCCGACGAGGACCTCAAGGCTTACATTGCCGGTGCTCTGTCGCCCACTGACTACCACCCCGTAGGCACATCGTCCATGCTGCCGCTGGAGTTGGGCGGTGTCGTCGACCAGACCCTTCGCGTTTACGGAGTCAAGAATCTGAGAGTGGTTGACGCCAGTGTCATGCCCATGGTCCCCAGTGCCAACACGTGCCAGCCCACTTATGCCCTGGCCGAGAAGGTGAGTTGATGCCTGGATGTACTTTCGTCGATGCGAACCATGTGCTAACGTTATTTTCCTAATCACAGGCTGCGGAAATCATCAAGCAAGGCATCTAAGCCAAAAGGAATCCGATTCGTCGCTGAAAATGTCGATTTCAACTGTGTTGGTACTTTTGGTACGAACTAGAGCTTGGATAGTGCGGTTGAATGAGTCTTCTAGACTGCTTGAAGTACTTGATAATAGATGTCAGATTTCACGGTATTGTTCCCAGTGAGATTCAGGTTTTCTTCAGGCATTTGGCATTGTTTTGGCAGATTAAGACACTGTTGAATAAAAAATCTAAATGACTAAGTTGCACTTGATTATTGAAGTGAATTGTCAGTTTTGTTGTATCATGAAAACGTCATCGATCGTGACAACGTGCGGAGCTGATGCTTTAATATCCGCCACAACGTACATAACAAAGATGAGGTAGACCGCTGAAATATTTGAACGATACCTATCTATTACCCAAGCGGCAGACATGTTGTACGCCTGCTCTTCGAAAAGATCGCCCCTTTTTGACGTCTTTGTTGCTTAGGTTTGTATCTTCCATGCTGCGAGCCCGAAATATATAGTAGATACGCAAGTGGATTGGACGTTTGAACCCTAGTCAAAGAGATATTCGTAGGGAAACAGGCATGGGACACCCGCGTGGAGTTTGAATATGACTTTTGCAATATGTAACTAAGTGCAAGACACAGAAAGGTTGTTGTTTGGTATACTTTGCTTCCTCGACACAGTGGTGAACTCATCAACTCAATGGGTGTGATTGCGTCCCTTATGATCGGACTCTAAAGCTAAATGACTGAGGGATCAACCCAAGTGCTTAGCCTGCAAAGAATTATGGATGGCATGAATGATATCTGCAAGTTGATTGATAACTGAAGGGGGCTTTCTGTATAGGCGGTGGTTGAGTCCTACAGAAGCTTATTTAAAACTGATAGTCTGATGGTAGTTAGGTAGTTCATGAGACTAAAAGTAGTGGTATGATTATTTGAAGTGAAGGGAATATAATCTGCTACCACTTCATCTCCCTCGCAATGAGTGTCCGTGAGTTAAAGAACAAGACACTATACCACGTACAGGAAGGGGACTAATATCAGCGTCCTCCGTGCATTCGATGATGGCGGCTGAACCTCTTCAATTGTTTGTGGTGAAACTATTGACAAGCTCATTGAATTAAGGTCTTGCAAGCAGGACCAAGGACGACTGGAAATAATAACACTTTGTACTTAGGTCCGCACCTGCGTATTAAGTATTCCCAGCTTCCCTCATTGAAGCGGACCAGTCTCTAGGCCGAGTCAAGAGATCATATTTAAGCAGTCAACATGTCTATGAAAGATTGACTTTACTCTCATTTCAACAACAACTCAAAACCGGCCGGTTGATTCAGACTGTGTCTCGTCCTGACTAGGACATCTGTACTTGAGAGCTTTTGCGTAGGGTACTTGCTTTATAGCATAAGGTACGGTGATGCAAAGGCAACGTTTCCCCAACTCTCCCAGTGCGGGCGCTTTTCCTACTAACCCACACATAGAAGCGGCATGCTGACGTCTTTGGGTGTTCGCGAAACTCTTTTAGTCTTCTACCGTGCGCGGTTCCAAGGTAAGGAAGCATTTGCGACGTTACTGATAGCATAAACTAGCATAAGAAGGCTCCACGGACCGCTTCACCGATGGGCTGGCTGTTCGATCAAGCCTGTACGACCTACCGGCCGAGAGGGTGGTACCTCGGTTTCGCTTTCACCTGAATAGTAACACCCAAAGCCGCCCTGCATAGAGTCGGTCAGTAACGCTTGCGGTCATGCAGCGCTGTAAAGCAACATGACATTGTTCATCACTAACTGCCTTGTTTTCCCTCCAATCATCGATTTCAGTCGCCTAAGATTTGAACAGATCTCGGACCTTTTTTGGTACTAGAGTTGCGCCGCACCGTTGCAGTACCTTGCAGCATCGGCGGCCTTGCGGGGGAACGGGTGGCGGGCCATCACGCCATCGGGTGCATCCTAGCCCCCGCAGAGGTAAAAATGGTCGTCTATCCTTCGTATTCCGGAACGCTCGCCCTGGGCCGATGCCTGTAAGTGCAGCTGTAAGGCGATGTAGCGCTGCGTTGGCCCTCTGCGCGCCTTTTAGTGAGAAATTAGCGCGATGCGGTGATGATGATCGTTGCATGGCCTCCGCGTCTTTGTTTGTGAAAGTGGGGGAAATACGACTTCCATTCAAAGTCGCAACAATGCGACGATCAATTTTATTATTTAAACTCCAATCTGTCCATGGTTTGAGAAGCATCAACCAGCGGAGTTAGTGAGTTGAAATATTCTACAACAGGCAACATGCGCTTCACAATCACCTCTCTCCTCGCCCTCGCGGCCACCTCTACTGCTGTAGTCCTACCCCGCGCCGACTACGGCTACTGGGACTTCACAGGCTCGGTCTCGTACCCAGCCAGCGGCTACACCTCATACAAGGTCGATGCGACGTATCACAACAGCGATCTTGAGGCATCGATCGAGGTGGCCTGTAGCTACCTTTACAACCCCCAGACCAAGACCGAGACTGCCTCATGCTCGGACCCGAGCTTCACGTACGACTTTGGCGGTGTCCGTAAGTCCTACCTCCGTACCTAGAGATGTCTTGAGGATGGCCGTGGCTGATCAACATACTCTAGGGCTAGCAAACACTGTTGCGACCGTTACCTTGACGCAGACTGTTGAGCTTGGGGGAAGTAATGTCACCGTCAAGGGAGCAAAGGAGTTCGACTTCGATTTCAGTGGGGGCTCTGGCCGCAGTGGCACTGCGTCTGGTGAGATTGATGCTCAGACTGCTACTGCTTGATGAAAGAATCAAGTTTGTAAGCAGTATGATTTAAGAAATAACAAAGGGGGGTCGTTATGATGATGCCATTTCTTGATTGCTGCAACCTAAGCGAGATGAAAAGTAGATACGTACACCGCAACAACGGTCTTTCTTGCTTCCACATAAGACTACCGGTTTAGTCTGTATTGTGCGTGTCACTCAGTCCAAAAACCAAAACGTCTACGGGAGAGAATATATGTTGTGGAAGGGTCTATATATGCATAATCATAGAGGACACCGTCTGATTATATGCTCCAGCCTGTTGCGTTTGCCACTCAAACCAGGCTGACAATCAGTCGAAAATTCGTTCCATTCAGTTGATTTGTTTCAGTCCTCATGACCACAGTTTGCGTTCTCGGTGAGTCCCAGCGTAGTATTCTTCTCTCGAATGACCAGTCCAAGACCTGTGAAACCAATTCAGATGTGTACCATGGTTTACTGGCTGAAACTTTATGCAACATAAATTTGAAGCAGCTAGTATTCAATACTCAGAACTTCTTTCTTCTTAGGGACACAACTACGATCAATGTCCTCTTCAAATCTTTTCGTTTTGATCCGAAGCTCAGGTATACCTTGCGGCAACTTTAATGAATGGATCCATATGAGCACGTCATTATTAGGACTGATTTCAAATTGTTAGACCGCCACCCTCTATTTCTTTCACATTGAAGCTTAATGATTCTGTCGTTTTATCTCAGAGACAGACTCATATTGCCGTTCTAGCTGTACATGGCGTTTTCCTCGTCTAAGCTTCGTAGCATATTAAGACACTAATATTTGTATCCGCAAATATACCGATATGATCCAAAGGAGATAGAAGACCCCCCTACTGGTCATCTTTCCGTCCTTCCCAATATATCTCACCTTGAAAGGTTACTATATTTACAAAGCTCCAAGCATCCATAGCACAGCTTGTATCTTCCATGTTGATATGACTATGATCTACAGCTGTAAAGTTGGACCCCTTCCCGTAAAAGATCTCCCATGTAGGCCTGTTAGGTTTGAACGTTGCGCCGTATTGAATGAGATAGAGATGGGCAAGTAGTTCGCCTTCGATTACCCCCTCGAGGAGTGTAAGAAAGGACCCCCGGGGACCCGGTTCGTCTATCATAGTACGAACATGGTCCTTTTCCGGATCGAACATCCAGGATGCGTCATATTCAAACGCAATTGATATACGGCATCTGTATATGTGGAACGGAGTATTGATATTGAGATCCCGCAGAGGATTAAGATATTCCGAGCTGAGGGTCTCTGTATCTTGAAGCTGTATACAAATGAGATCGTATTCCGGAAGTAGACCAAAGGTTATATGTTTTTGAACATGTAGTATCTGGATAGTACCGTAATATGTCTGATTTTGGGTTTTGTATCGTCTCATGATTTGTTTGGTGACGACAGTTCTCGATTTCTTACAGGCTTTCCACATACCAAAGTCCAAGAAGTATGTTGAAGGATTATCTTCTTTCTCAGGTAGTTTCGATTTCTCTGGAAATGAGGGAAATGTTGTGAAGAGGTCGTCTTTTGCGTCTCGTTGTGATGTAAAAAAGTGAACGCCTGGATGCTCGGGATCCGTGGGCCGAACTGCCATCTTCCAGGCGCATATTCTCAGCTCGAGTGGCAGCCTTGAGAAGGCATGAAAAGTTTTGTTCATGATGTGTTGTGGGTGGTGGGTGCTAGGAGCGAGAGGAAGACTGCAAGAGGGAGTATAAATAGGAGACCGCCTATTTTTCCTGTGCCAGAGTGACTACTTTTCCTGTGTTACAAACTCACTTACTATTGTCTTTTTTTCTTCTTCTTCTTCGTCGTCGTCGTTGTCGTCCTTTTCGTCTTCGTCCTTATCCTCATTATCGTTATTATTTATATTATTATCGTCGTCAGTATTAACTATCGCCTTTAAAAGGATATACTAAGTAAACAGGAAAAGTAGTCGCTCTAACACAGGAAATATAGGCGGTCTTATGAATAGCAGACGCAGCCCCTTAAGTACAAGTGTGCGCAGTGCCCTGCCCTAGGAGGCGAAACCCTTCCAGGTTCAACCATATGACCCAGTGCGATTTATTCTAGTTCAATAATCCCAATTATCACACTTTGAGTATGAGATCACTACTGATGTTATTGTGCGAGAAACCCAATTCTATGGAGCTGGCTAGGTAGTTGCTGTCTATCTATGTGACTAAGAAGCCCTTCTAAAGTCTCATAAGACCCCGATGGATTATGTATCATCCCCACTCTGATATACTGCCTTGTCGAGAGCTTGCCGTGCCGTTCTTCCCGGTGAGGCGCAATTGTCCTTGCAAACTGTCACAGCCTTGATATACGGATACAGATAGCGTTACCATTGTGAGGAGCGGTGACATAGGCCTGCTGAGACAACCCAGGTCTGGGCCCGCACGCTATCGATGTGTCCTGGATCCTGTTGGAAGTTGACGGAGTGAGAGCGTACGCGATCTAGGTGTCTTGGGTAATATCTGACCGCTGCCGCCACCGCCAGGACTGAGCAGTACGCTGTACATAGTCCACATGGCGGTCAACTCCTGTCGGGTGGATGTTGAATCCATCTTAGTGCTCGTAGAGGGGCTGAGTAGGATGTCAAGCCTTGAGTGTGGAGATCTCGTCACGGGCGGGTAAGGACGTGCTGTAGGAGTCGTGCCGCAGGAAACGATATGATGTCGTTGGAAGAAAAGATGGTGTTAGAAGACAGGGTCCTAGGCCAGAGCACAGAGTATCGTTGGAGTCCTGCCACACGTATCGTTGTATACCGAGGGCCCAGAGGACAGGGTGTTGTTGGAGTCCTGCCGGAAGTGAAGACTTGGCTGGAAAAGTCTCACCGGTAGTGAAGCCAGGGAATGTTGTTGAAGTCCTGCCACTACGCTCAACCTCGGCCCAAGAACAAAAGAAGCTTTACACCCAGTCCAATTCGAGAGCGTTTCTGAAAGATTACGACTGACACTTTTCAAAACTTGGAGGAGTTTCCTGGACTAAACGCGCACCTCGCCAAGGACCTAATCAACAAGGACTTTGGATGCACATTAACCACGCCCTCAACCTCACGGGACCGGCTGTCGAGGAACTCCTCAAAACCCTTGGTAGCCGTTGTTTCCATTTGCCGGAGATACTTCTTAGGGCCATACTTAACGACGAAGAGCGCCGAAACAAACTGGACAAGCTGTCGACGACATGCTACAACTTGGGCCTCGAGGGTCACGAACAGCCGCCCGCTGAACTAATGACGGAGATTGGCAATCTCATGTACATCCTTCAAACCCGCCTTGGGTTGCAGCCAATGTTCTGCCCCAGATACACCATGTGTACGCGCTCGGAGGCACTGTGCATGGCGATATGCGCTATCAAGGATGGCCGATAGCAGCGCGGTGCCCAACATGCAGCAGAAACTTCCTGTATCACGCGGCTATCTACTGCGAGCGGTCTGAGGCATTCGGTGCCATTGCTTACAGAATACCCGGACTCCGCTACTCTCAATACACCACATCTCCTGAGGGTGTCGGAACACTGGTCAAAGAGGGCAGGATAGTCGGGCGGCTGTTATGGGCTACGCCGGCATGTGCTTGTCCGCCGGTCATTGAGACGGTTCTGGTTTCACTGAATAAGTTTGCTATACCGTTATGATTTATCTTGATATGGCAGTCGGTGTTTTCTCATTTATGTTCAAGGGCAGTCATGATCCGACTTAAGCCTTCGGCTAGAGTCTTCAGGTCGATCGAGAACACAAGCCTGAACCAACCGTTTTCTTCCGCTCCAAAACCCTGTCCAGGTGCAACAAAGACTTTGTGCTGTAGCATGGTTGCCATAATCTCCTTCTCCGGGTCCTCAATAGTCTTTTCGGGGTGTCGGTCACGGTATGCCTTGCCAAGGTCAGCCCATAGAAAAAAGGCTGCGTTTGCACCTGGAGCGTATGGAATGTTGTGATCCTGAGCCCACTTTACGATGAACTCATAATGTCGAGCAAGTAGCCTTCGGTTTTCTGCCAAGTAATTATCTACCCAGGCCTCATCTTCCAAGAGGTTGGAGAAGATGTGGTCTGCCAAAGATGAGCTCATGCTGTAGAGTGCACCCGGGACCAAGGCCCTATGAAGTGCCGGGTTCGCCTGGGAAACAACAGCAGCGAGGCGGATTCCGTTGGAGCCAAAATCTTTTGAAACCCCCCAGACGACGTGTATTAGAGCCGGGTCGACGATATCCGTAGTGTCGATGGAGAGGCAAGATGTGAATGGTGTCGGCGGTGGAATAGAGTCAACGTCATTTGTGAACGTCGAGAGACCGTAGACTTCATCGCTGATGAGATGAAGTTTATGCTTCTGACATAGTCTCATAAGACCAATGATTGCATCTCTTGTGTAGCATCGACCGAGCGGATTGTGAGGGTTGCAGAGGACGATGCCTGCCACTTTCTGGCCACGCCCGTGAGCCCGGATTATTTCTCTCTCGTAGTTCTGGACGATGTCGGTGCCGAAAGGATCGAGACCCTCGCACGGGACTGATATGAGATTTGTGGCTACGCGCAGTCCGGTAGTGGGCACGAAAGCGTGAAAGAATGGCTTGCCCACAAGGAAGGAGTCATCTCGGTTGCCGAAGGCCCAGGCAAGATGCTCGATGGCTGCGCTGCAGCCGTTCGTGATTGTGATGTGTGACGCCTCCAGCTTCCGGTGGGCGTGGAAGTGCTTGGTCAAAAATGCGCCGAGGGCCGTCTTGAGGCGCTTCGACCCAGTTGTGCCGTCGCCATAAGTGAAGGCTGTAGCTGATATAAGAGGAACTTGCGAAACGCGCCTGAGGAGGGATTCTTGCATCAAGACGTTCTCTGCCATGCCCAGGCTCACGTAGCCGTTAGGGTTGCTGTCTGGATTCCAGAGATTGGCCTGGACGTCCCATAGCAGCGAGCCGTTGGCAGGCGCTGACGCTACCGTAGCACGCGCAGAGAGACTCATAATGACAGACCATCCATACGTTGTACTTGAGGCGATTTGAGTGAGAAAAAATCGAAGCGAGAAAGTCTTGTATTTGAATCGGAAGTTCGGCGTTCAGAAATAAGTTCCGGGGCCGCGTTCAGGGCAGTGACTCATTATTAGGCGGTTCAAAGCCCGGATTGACCCCACCAACACACTGGGACAGCTCATATTCAGATGTCAAGTGCGCCCTATCGCAGTCGGGAACAGCGCCGCATAAACACCTACGATTCAACTTGCTAGGCGCCCGGTGCGGTAAACAGGAAAAACTGTGAACTAGATGGGAATGAGTCTCCTTAGTTGAATGCAATGAAAGTAGTGAAGCTCATTGCCTTCTGGGCGAATCGGTAGTCTAGAGTCATGCATCAAAGATGGATGATGGCGATGATCAATTTGTGTGAAGTTCCTGGCGACTTCACCCAATAGATCCTGGCATCATCCTGATCCTTGAAGACATCATTAGAAACAACCTGGTGTTGACAAATTCACTCTATATTCTATGTACTCTAGGCTTCGGCAACACGCGCTTGCAGTTGGCAAAGCCTCACCAAATTCCAGGTAGGATTCGCCACGGAACAATTCTGCAGTACTCATCCCACACCGGTCCGTACTTCGCTGAGCACCTTGCCTCATCCCGTATGCACCGGTGTACCAGTAAGATCGCCATGAATATCGCATAGAACCAGACCAAGGACTTAGAAGATCCCACCAAAGCACACATCGCGCTACTCAAAAGCAAGTCTCCAAAGTAGTTGGCGTGACGCGACCAGCCCCACCAACCACTGCAAATGAGAAGGCTCTGATGACTCTGGCCGTCCGAAGTCTTGTAAGATGCGACAAGGACTTTCGCTGGCTTCCCCCAGATGGAGCAACTGCCATTGGAGCGACGAACCCGGTCCTTTTGGCTGTTGACGGACCTGAAGATGATGTACCCGGCAACTCCAATAGAGAAGACACCGACTTGATAAATGGTCGACGTGGCTGTTGGGTAGAGTCCAAGATACTGGGTTTGGATGGTGTACATGCTAGGGAGCCAGACGAAGGAGCCCCAAGCTAGGTAGAAGCCGAAATGGTCATGCGCAATATCAATCGTGCGCAGGTACCAGGACTCATTGACGAAGAAGTCAAGGACATATACTGCGTGCAGGATAGTAACGAGAATAATGTTAGGGTCGATACGTCCCTGAATCTCGTACTGATACGCGATGTTGGACAAATCGCTGGGAGTGTCAGCATCCAATAATTGTGTGATCCTCGGTCAATATTGAGAGAAACCTACATGAGCGTCCACGCAATGATGCCGGGTCTACCGTTGGTGAACAACTTCAGATCGAAATCACCCCAAAGTCTTGGGTTAAGCTCGATTCCCATGTAGAAGTCATATAATACCGACCCTGTTACATGTTAGTCATTATAGTACCGTTGATCACATTTCAAATATTGGCTCACCGCTAAACTTCCGATCATCCGCATGCGTTGGGCTGAGATGCGCCTTGATGAAAGCCAGGACAGAAAGCAATAGGCCGGCAGCGTTCATGGCGAGGACCAGGCCTCCCCAGTTCTTCGGTATGAAGGCTGGATCCAACACGCCGAAGTAGCAAAGCGCAGCGGCAAGTGCATGAGTAACGAACCAAGCATTCAGTCCATTGGTCCGATAGGTCAATAGATGACCGGCGGGGCTTCTCTGGCCGTCGTGTGTTGGCCCTGGCAGATATCGAAATAGGATGCCTTGGAACATAACCCAGAGTGCAAACGCGCCTGTGACCTTGAGGCTGGACTGTGGCCAGTTTGACCATATCACAGGAACCAGTCCATTCTGCAGAACAGCCTTCAGGAAGTCGGCGAGAGAGCCTTGGAATGCAGAAAGAGTGACGGTGGTGGAGATGACCAAGATCGGCGCAATCACCACAAGAAGGAGTGAGCCGACTGAGCGCATCCAGGATCCGCGGCTTGACCTGCCCCAAGTAGGTCGCTGCGAAGGCTCAAGTTGAAGTCGAGACCTAGAGTAATCCTTTCTCACCTTCGCGAACGTCGACTCTGGCGCCAAGGGTACATCGAGGGACTCCATCTTGATGATCAACGATAGATGGAAGACGCACAAGAAAGGTGACGATAAATGGAGGCAAATTCGAACGGAACAGCCTCGTGAACTTGGTTATGATGTAGGTGCCAACGGCTGAGAGAAGCCTCTCAATCTAAATATTTCCGTTAGAGTCATTCGCGTGTCAACAAGGTGTGCGTACCCGCAGGCGATAACCTTCGCATCAATAAATGAAAAGTTAGAAGGGACAAAACAAAGCAAGTCTTTCAATCGGTCATGTTAATATAAATGTCATCATCACTTGCCGTCAAGTCACGTTTCGTTATGGCGCATCGGCATCGGGTGCCGCCAAATTAGGGCGTCTCGGCCGGAGAACCTCGTAAAATGGACCGTCTCGCTCTGAGACTCGAGCCTTGTCGATGGTAATCACCTAGCTTGGCACGCTTAGAAGCTCAGCAGGAGGCGAATACAGCATGGGGCCTATGTAGTGTGTAAAAGCGGGATCAGGTGGAAGGCATAGCGCCTTCCCCTAGTCCAGTAAGCACATGGATGGCGTGGTCTCAGAGACAGCACATGGAGAACTAGTAACATTCCCGTCTTTTCCGCTGAGTTGCTCTCGGAACGGTTCGACTGGCGATAGAGAGATACTCACGGGCTTTGGATCTAGCTGAAGATAAGGTTTCCTGTTAGCGGGGCGCCACTCGAAGAAAATTGTCCAAAAGCGACCAAGCAATTCGGCGACAACAACTGAGCCGACTCATCCCGGAGGGGTCAACAATTCAATCATAGCATGGGCTCGCGTTTGGCACACAAGATGACAAACACGATGGTAGAAAACACCGTATTCACTGGACATTAATGGCGGATCTTAGATATAGGTAGATAGAGTAGCTGTGACCTGCAAAAAATGCATCATGGAGATTGCAGAATTTATGAGGGACTAGACAGCGAATGAGCGGTGTCCGGTGTTTCCTCCCAAAGTTTTCGCTCATACTTTCGTACGGCAGATTACCGCCTGCGGGCTCTTCCAATATCTTCAATATCGGTCCTGCAAGCCGACAGTGAACCTGGAGCCCCCACAGCAGAGTTCATTCGAGTTGTCTTGATAAAAGGAATAGCAGTTGCAACATTTCTTGATCCTCTGAGAAATGAGAAATGGAAGACAAACTCATTACAACACGCGGAGGCCATCCATCACAAGCGTCCACCAATCCTCCCACTAAATTGTCATTTTCCAGCATTCATTCCAACTTAACAATATCTTAGACTTCAAGCTAGAACTGTCCCGAACAAAGTTTTGTATGGATAGCAGCATGACACGTCAATCTCAATCCTTAGCAGAGTTATTCCGTCTCGAGTTCTTGCCCTCCTGAAGCTTTTCCATCAGCCGCTGCATCGCAGTCCTGATTAAAGCCGCCGTTGATTGGTGATTTCTAATTTCTGCGAGGTCGAGAGCGATGCGACCGTCTCGGTCCTCTAACAAAAAGTCTGCCCCATGGCCTAAAAGAAGTTTGACGCACTCGGTCTCTCCTTTGCCAGCTGCAATATGAAGTGGTGTTTTTCGGTCACGATCGTAAGTATTGACGGCTACACCTTTCTCAAGAAGACATTTCACCACAGTTGTGAAGCCTTTTTCAACTGCGTAATGCAACGCCGTCCTCGCCTTGTCTAGATATCGCCCTTCGATATCATAATTGGCATCGATGAGATTGATCGCCGTCTGTGGTGCTCCGAGTATAAGAGCTCGTACTACAGCTGCATTTTCGTCGTTTTTCGCTCCATGCTGCAGCAATATGTCTCTGGTTTCAATGTCTCCGTTTGAAGTGGCTAGGTAAAGAGCTTTGGAGAGACCAGTGAGACCAAGCTTGTAATCAAGAAGAAGTTTAACAAGGTGTGTTGCCTGGTTCGTTGCCGCTCCCCAGAGTAAAGCCTCTTGTGTTGCTGCTGTCAAATTCACGGAAGAGTCCATATGCTCTATGATGATTGTAAGAATGTTCAGACCGTCGTTGTGTCCAAGCCTCTTGCTGGTTATGTACAGAGAAGCCACGCGGGCAAGATTGTACCTGTCGATGTACGAGGATCGTGATTCGGCTTCCGCGCAAATCTGTGCGATCACGCACCATGTGTTGAACATCTTGGTGAAATGTCCGTCCTCGAAAATGAACGACTGCATGATTCGTCTTGGCTCGGGGGCTTGTCGATGATCTTCGCTGAGGAGAACATGGTTATGCCAGTTGCGACTCGAATAATCCATGTCACCCCGCTCAACGTGGATCTTTTTGGTGAGTTCTTCCAGATTGTTGGCCCTGACGTCCTTCTCAAGCGTTCGGGTAGATTGTATTAAGTGGTAAACACAAGCCTCTGCGAGGCAAGCGTTACTGATTTCCGAACAAAAGTCATCGACTCCCCGCTTCGAAATGCTCTCAAAGAACTCCCGCACCGACAAGTGTGCCATGACAACCATGTTACCTCGTTCAGTGACGAGATTTGCACAGACATCGAGAACATTAACACCATCGTAGATATGGGTCGAGCCGCCTTTGGAAAAGTACGTTGTGGCGATCGCAGCTATTCCGTCTGGCCTCATAGCTTTCTTAGCAAATAAGAGCCATCGAAATGTGAATGTTGCTAGCCTTGCGGCGTATTCTCCGGAGCTTTGAATCTGTTGATAAATCTCCCAATAGGATTCTTCTAGCGTGGCCGGGAGAACGCCGAGTCTGGCTTCGATATCGGCGGCCACTTTCAAGGGACGCAAGAACTGTATCTGGAGAGCGACCCATCGGAACCTGATAGAGTTAATGCCGTTGATTCTGGTTATGGAGTCAAGATATTTTGCATATCATAAGAGATATCTTAGGGGACAACGCACATTCCATGAGCATCTTCGGAGAGTTTGTTGCTGATTAATGCTCGCAAGTCGTCAGATAAGCGTCCGTTGAGGAGTCGTGCCGATTGTAGCTCACTCTGGCTTTTGCAGAACCACGTCAACAAACGCTGATCAACCTGTCAAAAAAGGTAGGTATTTGATGCTTACATGAAGTCTCCGATGTCCCCAGCGTTGTCGCTGGCTTCGATATAAACATTAGGGGAGCCTGACAAGTGAAGAGAAATGTCGTAGTTGTCTCGACTAGAGATGAAAACCTTCACAAGATTTGGCGACTCTTGTAGTAGCCTACTTAGTAGATCCAGCAGCTCCTGACGGTCTTCTTGGTTGACTTCGTCAAGAGCATCGAGAACTAGAGTAATCGAAGGGTAAATATTCATCAATTTTAAGAGCACTGAAAAGGACTCATCCGAAGTCCATTCCTGGTCTTCGAAATCAGCAAATCCTGAAAGAGCTTCCTTGTACTTTTCGATAATTGGAGGCAGAAGGGTCGAGTTTGAACGTGTCGCAGCAAGTTGCCGAACCAAGCTGGCCAGAATTTTATCTGCCTGCCCGCGCTGTGGCTCTGCAGGATTCCTCATGCAGTAGAAAAATGCCATGTTCTCACTGCTTTCCAACTCGTCAACGATGAGAGATGTGAGTTTTGTCTTGCCTGATCCCGGAATTCCATGAAGCCACATGACGGACGAAACGCTTTGTTGTCTCCAGTCAACGAAGGCGGGCTTCTCCAGAAGCCACTTCCCGGACCCTTGCAACCGGCCTTTCCGAGCTGCCTTGTGGTGTGACCGGCTAGGAATGCTCGAGATAGCCATCAAGATCTTGGATCTTTTGTCCGTGTTCAGATCGTCTCGAATCGCCTCGATTTCATCCGAGATACGGTTGACTGGCTGGCGCAACTCTTCAATGAGATTTTGAAGCTTCGCGGACTCCTGACTCAGAACACTTTCTCTCGAGTTCAGCAACTCAACTCCGGCCAGAATTGAAGCGCTCTTTTCTGCTTCAGCTATATTCATCAAGCTCCAGACATCACCTTTGGCCCTTTCGATGACAGCGTAGCATTCTTCCATATCAGTCTTTGAGAAGACGGTGCTTCTCACAAATCGGATGACGGAATTCTGATCGAAATATCCAATGATCCTGGCCAGATGATGTAGGATTGAGGCATAGAGCGTCGTCAACGATTTAGTGAAGTGTCCAGATACCTTCAACCTAAATCGGAAATTACGATATTCGTTAGCTAATCTATTCATTCCCAACCACGTCACATGTGATTTGAGGACCTGTACTTAGATTGACTGGGCTGGCAATATATCAACTCTAAGATAGCACAGCTCGCCATAATGTGCGTGATGAGTTCGATGGAATGCAGTACGTATCCAAAGACCTCTACGTCGTTGACGCTAGCCTGCATAAGAAGCCGAACAGCTGCCCAGGGCAGGGCTGCACTGACTGGGTCATATTGGACGGCTATATCTCCTATGCGCTGGTAGGAGGTCAATCAAGATAAACAGATGTCGACATATTAGACGCGTCAACATACAATGACCTTGTTGATCCACACCGTCATCTTTTCAAGTACGTCTCGCAAAAATATGTTGCGGCCGTCGATCTTGACTTTCCATCGCTTCTTCGAGCAGTCTCGCTTCTTCTCAATTGCGGCTTCGAGAATGCCGCTGACAATTTGCCGGTGACTCAAATGCTCTGAGTTCGCTTGGGACAGGCATTGCAAGTCTTTGGCTGATATGGCCTTGATAGCGGCAGCCCAGACGTCGTCTGCTTCCTGGCTAGGCTCGGTTGAGGCCTTTGCGGCACTTTCAGGCTTGGTGTCGACTGAACTGAAGCCTGAAGCTTTCCCTGCAGCAGATCCACCATGAGAAACATCATGTTCAAGGGGGTTGGGAGTCAAGATAGAATTTGGACCGTCGGCCTTGGCCGCGTTGACAGTGGTCGGCTCAGCATCACGCGTCTCGATGGAGTGCATATTGGACGTGAGGGGTAATGTCAGCAACGATGCCTGACGTGGAACCACGAGCCGCTTTTGTAAATCAAAATGCCTTATCTCATGCTGACATAACATTGGCTGGCGTATTCCGACATGCGCTGTTATTGGATCAATTATTTAATGGGTTGCGCATGCAGATCTGCGGTTTGCAGAAGAAGCCTTTGAATGACGTGGTATCCAAGGCGCTGATATTATGGTCCACCATTCACACAGCGCAAAAGTTGAAGACACCAACAATCATCACTCCAGTCTCCGCGCACCCGTGAAAGTACCATGGAGATATTTGCAGCATACCTGTACGATATATTCTATTCTATCTTTGTACCGAGCCTTAAGTGGGAAAACGTCACATCGTTGGAAAATGAATGAGACAGTAATTAGGGGTCTGCACCTGCACGCCTGCCAGTACTCTATATATGTATACTCCTCCCTGTCAGCCAGCTTGCTGAATCACCTGCTCCTCACGAACTTGGTGTGCCTTCCATTCGCCACAGTCGCACCCCTCGACCCATCAGCAGCGACCTTGTAAATGTTGACATGCGTGAACGCCAAGCTGCCCCCGACCTTCTCGACCTTGCCCTCGATCTCAATCTCGTCCCCCAGCTTGGCGCCGGACAGGTAGCTGATGTTGATGTCGACGCTCACGCCCGTGGCCTCGCGCAGGTCCCACGCCGCGATGGCCAGGCCGCCGGCCCAGTCGACGATGGTGGCCGAGACGCTGCCGTGGATGCTGCCGGAGGAGTTGAGGTGGTTGGCGGTGACGGGGAGGCGCGCGACGACGAGGCCCTTGGAGACGTGGGCGAGCTTCAGGCCCGGGTTGAAGAGGAAGTTGTAGATGGGGGAGGCGTTGCAGCGGGTCTCGATGTAGTTCTCGACGTGGGCGAAGGCCGCGGGGTCGGATTGCGCCGGGACGGCGGAGGGGGCTGGGGGTTGCGATGGTGTTGTCGACATTGTGAATGCGGAAAGGATAACGCTAGGCTATCGTGATGTTTTTAGAGCCTTTGGGTTTTTTGAGATTGGCCTTGGGAAGAGGCGCGGTTGTGAGTGAGGTGCAGGTTGTTGAGTGAGACAAGATGGGGTCACGTGTGCCGATTGAGGTTTTTCTCCGGCGGGCGGAGTCCGTCCGAGATCGGCGTTTGCGGCCCCACAGTCACCGCCAGATCGCGGTCCGACTTGCGAGACTTGCCCGTGATTCGGACTGCGGCGGCCGATGCTCTCGGAGGAAGGGCGCGGGGCATGCGGGATGCGCCATCAGGAACACGCCGATCTCATTCGTTCTATGTCTAAATGCAATATCGCACTCGACATTCAATCATTCTCAGCATGCCTAAAGCTAGAAATGCCAGCATCCTCTTCCAAGTCCTCCAAAGAAAATGACAAAAATCCTTAGCTTGTGTCGTTGAGAAGTCGGCTGTATCAAGGAAGAAATTCACAGGCTATGAAACCCATGACTACTGCTAGAGGCTGAAAAGATTTGCTGACTGTGCTTCGGCCTTGATCCTCTTGACGTCAGATTGGAAAAGTTCCCAGATCGCGGGCTCATCATAGCGCTCGGGGGATGACCCGACACGTTGTCCTGTCCGAGTCAAAAAGACGACGGAAATATGCTCAAGCGACCGCCGCCACAGAAAGACGTCGAAGACACAGTTCAAAGTTGCGTCGCATACCCGGCTAACCGCGCGCCACAAAAGGCCCAGGGGACCATTTCCGCCGACGGATCTGCAAGATGCCCATCGTAGGGACGGCCCAACAAATAGCATTGCCAGGTATGATCCGGGAGCAACCCTGCCATGCCACGTTCAAGACAGCGGCAGTTTCTGTCGGGAACTGTCCCGATTAGGAAAAGGGTTTTTAAATCGTCGCGGCCCGGGGATAGCCTTTCGGGCAAAGTGTTCGCTCGAAATATTCGGGTGAATGACAAGCGCTCCCGGGCAAGGGTGCGGGAGGGGGGTTAGTTGGCGGTTTCAGCCTTTGCCATCATCCAAGTATGGGAATTGTAAGCACTCGCCAGTCAGTCCATTTTTTTTTTCTACCGAATATTTTACCCACTGCCGAACAATTTACCCTTGCAACCCAAATATAACACCCGGTCCCTTCTACGCCCTGAGGTATCATTGGTGAAAAGTGCTATCTACATAACGAGCGGCATATGCACGCCGTCACCCCAAGGCGGGTCGCCCGTCGCCATCTGGGGAAAGTCCAGGCCTGCCATGAGCTGTATGAACGGCTTGAGGAACGGATGCTTTCCTTTCCGGAACAGTGCGAACAGTGCGAGAAATCTGTTGAGAATCTCCATCACTTTGGCTGTTCTCGAGGCTGCCCAATCCATCTCCAGGGGGGGCATTTGGGTCACCCACCCGGACGGGTCGCTTGCTGAGGAGCTTGAGTCCAGAGTTCCGCTGATGGACGTTGCGCGGGAATCGTGGTCTGAGGCGGAGATGCCGAAATCCCCGTTTGAGCCGGCGAATGCGCCGTTCACCGGGAAGGTCTGCGCGATGCGCACGCAATTGCTCGCGACGTCGTACAGCTTTTCGGCCAGCCCGACTCCGTGCGTCTCGAGGCAACGGATGTCGAAAGAATCGCATGCATCGATTGTCTCGGCCGCGATGCCGATGGCGTAGTCAGGCCGTAGTTCCTCGTCGGCGTCGGCGAGACTTGTGAAGCCGTGGCGGAATGCGAGATTCCACAGCATGGTGCGGATCCAGTGCCGGGTGAGCAGGATGTCCGCGTGTTGAGCTCCCCCCTTTTCCATGGACGGACTCGCTTCTAACGGCCTGCTGTACCGTCTCAGGAGCTGGACCAGCTTCTCTGCGGAGACGTGGTTGGTATTTGGATCCAGATTGCAGTCGGACTTCCAACATCGCACGACGGTCTCGTCAACAAAGTCAACCTGGTCAATCATGCGCCCCAAGCCCTCAACGGCCAAGTCTTCTACCGCTTCTTCGGCTGACGAGACGCGCTTGATGAGCTTGTGGAAAGCCATGATATCCAGCCCCATTAGGCGAGGCATTTGCAGCGTCGAGCCATGCTGTAGCGCATATATCCTGCATATGGCGGTCAGTGTCTCCATTCTGTTGAGTCACGGAGACGGATGCGAACTTGCCTCTCCACGAATGCGAGCGCAGTTACCGTTCGCACTCTCCGATCCATCTCATCGGGGCTGATATTGCCATAGCTTGATGGATCATGCAGTCCCATGATCTCTGCCAGGGTGACAGCCTCACGAAACCGTACCGTTGCGGCGTTGTGATTGCCGCGGCAGAATTGACATCCGAAGAGGAAGAAACTGGTCATGACGGCTTCCACCGAGGGGTCTTGTCCAAAGTCCGCGCCGCCATGCTGCTCTGCCACGTACGACAATACCGATTCGGCTAGTTTCAGGCGATCTGGTAGCAGAGGCTTGTCTTGAGCGTGTATTGCCTGAAATAGCGTGTAGGCACAGATGCTGTGCACCAAGGCGTTGAACTGACGGTCATACTCGTGCCGACGACTCCTGAGATTTACTATCAAAAATGACCTCCTGAAGAACGGCATGGATAAATGAAGTCGAGCTAAGAAGATGTTGATGAGCTGGGATATCCGGGCAGGCCCCAGCGGAGATAGGTAGGCAGCGCTGAGAGCTGGCGATGAATGCTTCGGTGAGGGTGGCCGCCATCTTAGTTGAGCGTGTGCTAGCTTTGGTGATGGGTGCATCCGCACCATGGAAAGTGGATCCGATGTGTGAGGCCGTATTGAGTCTGGAAGGTTGGCCATCCCAGCCAGTGAGAAGTCTGGAAATGCTGCCGGCATGAAGTCGGGAACTCTCTCCATCGGTACTATGCTTGTTGATGGGCGATGATGTGTCTCACTGTCGTTGTCCAACTCCACGATATCGGATTGGCCAAACCAGTCCCCACTAGCGGTTGTGAGGCTGCCATCATTGAAGCATTGCTGGACTGGCGGCACAGATCGATGTTCGCGCCCAGAGATGTCCGACGCGGTCTTGACATCGAATGTCAGTTCAATTGAGGCTTGACTGTCCTGAGATTCTTGCAATCTACGCGCAGCTTTCTTCTTCGTGCGCTGTGAAGATTCCTTCGTGCTGCCTTTCCCGGTCGTACTGCCGTCAGTCGAAGCTTTGAACTTGTACTGCGGCCTCCGCTGGTAGGAGCAGGTGAGCCCCGTGTCGATGCATGTTTTGCACGGGATGGTCCTCTCGCACTGTACCGGAGCGGCATCAATATCAGTGTTAGTGCTAGACCGGCGGGGATAAACATAGCCGGGATGGAGGGATGGAGGGGGGGGCTTGTTGGCGAGTGTGCCTGGGAGGCTCACCTTGACTTTGCGCACGAAGCAGTGGTCGCACGCGCGTGGCTGGAGGACGCGCGAGAGGGTCTGGTCCAAGACGATCTGATATTGATCGCCCATGGCGGGCGGGCGAGAAAACGAGCGGCGGACGTCAGCCGGGGCGCCGTCTTATGATGCTGACTGTTCGCGACGTTGGGCAGACATACCGCGTCGGCCGGGCTGCTGCATGAGGTCGGAGAGTAGTGCGGGATGAGGAAAGTTTCGCCGCCTCCGCACTAAGAACATGGGGTGCCAGTGCGGGCATCCCGCTCCGTGCTGAAACGCTTGACTATTTTCGATTATGCAATCAGGGAGGCCCCTTCTTTGTATTGAAAGGCTGCCTGCCTAGGGGAAAATCATTCACGCACGATGAAGAGGAAAACCTCGCGATGTAGCGTCATCGTCGAGCAGAGAAACCCAGTGTTTGGCGGGTAGAAGAAGGTTGAACTGCAAGAACCAAACTTACGGGGCCTTCCCCGGGCATGCAAATCCGCTCAGAACCCGAACCATCGGCAAGTCCAGTGTAATTGTGACGGGCTGTAATTAGCCGACGGAAACGTTAGCAGCCAGCCGCAGCGGCCAACCAACCAACCAACCAACCAACCGAACCCCTGGTCCAGTAGGCCCGATAATTCTGCAGCGTGCCCCAGGTTGCACAACATGGGAATTCAACGGCAACAACCAGTCATGTTCCGCGGATGCACAGTGCACACCATCCCGGAGTGGTCACTTGTCCTTGATTCTGGGCAGACGTTGTTTGTTGCCACAGGTTGAATTATCGTTTCGAGGTGGCTCAGCTGTCTAGGTGGAACGTGATCGGCGACTGTCCGAAAAGGGCAAGTCCAATTGAGCGACGATTGCGGCGAGCCGCTCCCGCACCCATGGGGCCGTTCAAAGCAACATGTCAACCTGCCGGAAATATCAAGCGGATGTTCGCTTCGAGAATGCCCTACAGGACTGACTCTTCTATGCTGATACTTCAAAGTCGATAATCGAATTTGTTTTTGGTCATGTCATCAGAGCAGCCCAGCAGCCCTACCTGTGCCCATCCCGAATCCTCAGGGAACTCGGCATCAGAAGGGGGTTCATGTGTGCACTCAAGATCCACCTCTGTTTCGGAACCCGATGACGGTGACGTCTTTCTCGACAAAGAAGATGCATTCAACAAATGGAGGCCGAAATTCCACCTGATTGCGCCAACAGGATGGCTCAACGACCCGTGTGCACCTGGCTACGATCAAGCCAACGACTGCTACCACATCGGCTTCCAATGGAATCCGGATACTCCTGAATGGGGCAACATCAAATGGGGAGCCGCAACCTCTCGCGACCTTCTCTCGTGGAATGTCTCTGTCGAACCGTCGATCGTCCCGACCGAAACTGAAGACCAAGGCGGTGTTTTCACGGGCTGTCTCTCGCCTGTTGAGCTTCGTCCTTGGAAAATGACGACATTCTACACCTCGGCAAGGATACTCCCTATTCACCACACATTGCCTTACAACTATGGATCAGAAGGATTGCATTTGGCAACATCAAAGGATAGTGGGAGGACTTGGGACCGCCACACAACTCCGATCTTACCTGGTCCACCGACAGATCTCCAGGTGACTGGATGGAGAGATCCCTTCGTTTCAACATGGCCTTCCATGGCCAAAGCTCTAGGAGACCCGGAGAAGACGCTGTATGGTATAGTTTCCGGGGGGCTTCTTGGGCAAGGGCCAACACCTTTCATCTACCGCCTTGATAGGGAAGATATCACGAAGTGGTCTTTCCTTTCGCCTCTAGTGTCCCTTCCTTCCAACTTCTCTCAGTCACCAGGATGGTCGGCCGACCACGGCGCCAACTGGGAAGTGACAAACTTCCTCAGTCTCCAGGATCCAGACGACGAAAGAACGCATGACTTCCTTATCATGGGCGTTGAGGGATTGTTGGCCACGGAGAGGAACAGAGGTCGCTCAGAATTCGACAAAGACCACGGCCAACTCTGGATGTGCGGCACTATCGAAGCAAACGGCGGGCAGCCCAAGATGAGCCACTCGTATGGCGGAGCACTTGACCATGGAGCCTACTACGCCGGTAATTCGTTCTGGGACCCAAAGACCAACCAACGGATAATCGTGGGATGGATTGTCGAGGAAGATCTACCAATCGAGTTGAAGAGACGGCAAGGCTGGGCTGGATTCCTGTCAGTCCCGCGAGTTTTGAAGATTCAGAGACTGAGGAGAGTGACGAGGTCCCTTGTCTCGTCTCTTCAAGATATATCGTCCATTGGTCTGCGCCAGGACGGTGTTGAAGGGGAAAACGGCGAGCCCACCTTCGAAGTAACGACACTTTGCGCTGTGCCCGATGAAAGATTGCGGGGTCTGAGAAGGTCTATGCATACGGTCAGATCAGGGAACGGATTCGTCTTCCCCCAGGGATGCTCCTCCCTTGAAGTCGTTGTGTCGTTCGAGGTTTCCCCCGAGGTTCAATCGGCCGGACTGAAGTTGATGTTTGCGGGCAGTAAGTCCCACTCCACACCCCCGATCAAGAAACATACAGAGTCTGACCAAAGCGCGCAGACAACGCACAAGAGGCAACGATAGAATTCGATCCTTCGTGCGAGAGGCTTACGATAAAGCGAGACCAATCAACGAAGGAGACAGGGGTCGTCGTCGTTGATGAGACGGCGCCTCATACACTTTTCACATACGTCGACGAGTCCGACGGGGATAGGCGGAAGCAGGAGCTGCTCTCTCTGCGAATTCTGTTCGACGTTAGCGTTCTGGAATTATTTGCCAATGATCGCACTGCCATTACAACACGCTTGTACGCTGATGTGCCGAGGATAGCGGCGATTGAGCCGTTTGTTCATCAAAAGCCTAGCATACAAGTAGATGGTGTTGAAAGCAACACATTGATAGCACTGTATGAGTTTACCTGCTGGGAACTTGGGCCTGGACAATAGAGAGCCTGCATTGAGCGGCATGCTTCATTATGAACTGGTTTAGTTACGACAATGTCGACTAAAGAGACCTTTCGTGTGTACTTGCGATGGCAACGTCCGTGAGCTTTCGCGTCACTCTTATGCCTTGCTTCTCGTGGCCCATATACCCATCCAGGACCCATCCATCACAATAGTATGATTGTTTACGATAAGTGTATTTGGAATCATATGCGGTTCGGATACACATTCAGCTTCAACTACTAGGTACATGCTTGAGAACCTCATTTCGTTGGATGATTCCATATGAAAGGCCAGCTGATTGGCCATCATGCGAATGGGCTGATATCTAAACACAGCCCAGGGCCTCGGGCCTCGACCGAGATGCCTTTCAAAGTCTTGCCAACATCGACTCGAAACACACATCTTGTAATGTTCAGACCTCTCGAACCCGAGGATCAGCTCCAGCACTTGCGACGGAGCTGCCTCGAAAGCATCCAATCCATCGACGAAGGCACAGCACTTGAGGGGTGCTGTCTTCAACCGCGCAAATCTCTGCAGAGCAATTCTCATCTCTTCCAATGTCCAAGATGACATCTCGTAATTATTTCCAGCTGAATCGACTCGTTGATCAAGACACAACGAGAGGGTCAGTTCTGGTGCACTGTCCAGGATATCCACCAAAATCGACCGGAACATCATTTTCAATGAATTCAACAGATCGTTTTTCTGGCCTCCTAAAAAGTAGGTTGACAGGATGCACCTCTTTGGGCCTGCCCAGATAGCCAGAGCTTCCACTGTCTTGGGGTGATGGCTAAAGAGCTTCATCACTACGGACTTACCCGAGCCAGGCTTGCCCGAGACCCAAAAGTATCCGGTGCCATTTTCGAGCCATTCTTGAAAAGGTGAGGTGGATCTATCAAAGGCCCACTCGGGAGTCATTGAATATGGGGCCGGGACAGCTCGTTCTCTCTCCATTGAGGTGGCAGTCGATAGACCGCTTTTGAGGCTCGATGCAATCCGGACTGCTATGGCATGCCTTGACGTTCGCACGATGGCCATGCGGATGTCATCTTCTCTTTCGTTGAAACTAAGGCTAGGACCCGCATCAGATCCTGTCGTAAACTTGTTTACCAAGTCTTGCAAGTCGTGACGCAGAGCGTCCCAAGCATCCAAATCCCGAGAGAATGCCCGGCACGCTGTGAAAAGTACTTGAGGAAGAAGCGATACCTCGAGCTCGGCGCGATCTCGAGCGATATCCGCTTCAAAACGATCAAGCCTGTGCTTTAGCGATAGCTGTGCCACTGACATTGTGGGATCTGGTCTTAACCCGCCGTCCAATAGGGTCTGGTGCCATCGAGTGATCTCTCTCACCAGCTCCATAGAGTCCACTCGCCGTCTTTGAGCGATTTCACTGATAGATGAGCTCAAAAGAGTCGAATATGGCGCTGGAGAAATATGAAGCTGTCGCCGATCACGTAATACTTTCTCAGCCACATCGTCAAACTGACTTTCGGCCTGTTCCGGAGAAAGTGAGATGCGATCCTGCAAGATTGAACATAGACACAGACTAGATTGAGTCAGCTGCAAGATGCTTCTTGCAGACTTAGTCAAACAAAGTAAGTACTTGTAAACCTGGGTTTGGGGATGAGACGGCGAGTCTTTCAGCGAACCCAACGACAGAATGCGTTCAAAGCGCATGCTTTCGTCCGAAGAAATACTGCCGTCAGAATTCGCGTCTTTCATGGCAGGGCAGGAGTCAGTAGACTTTGAACTCATGGTGGCATTAGCTGTCAATACTGAGGTATTGTCGTCGTCCACAGCATTCACTGTGCTGATTGAGAACAACGCCAAACGCTCTAGATGCCGACCGAGGTGGCTTTGTAGTCTGCTGACGTCCAAAACATAAGTCGCCACCAGATAGTCGTCGGTACATACTGGATGTGATGATTCCAAATCGTCGAGTTGGGGAGGCGGGGACGTGTCGTCTGTGGCGGGTAAGGAATTGACCCAATCTATGAGGCTTCGGCGATCTTGCACCTCAGAAGGCTCAATAAAATTTCCCGGTGGAAGTAGAAACAATCCTGCGCCGCTTTGTTACTGACCATGCACAATACCTTAGTCCGTTGTGATATTTCAACTTACTGGTGTCTCCAACACTGCGAGCAGTATTTACAAAGGCAGGACCGTCCGCGCTTGCCACCATCAATGAAGGCTTATTAACCCGTGGGGGGCCACCTTCGACGCCTTGGTTATCTGTGCATAGGGGACAGATGACGGCACCAGAATTGACGGGTCTTTCACACAGTTTGGCCAGGTGCTGCATTTGATCGTCAGACACCGCATGCTCAGTATGCGAGTTGCGTATATGTGCCTTGAATGTCTCTTCGCTGGTGTAGGCGGGATGCTCTGGCGAATTGCAGAACCATTCTCTACGGTGATATTGCATTTCGTGATGCATCCATTCACGTCTTGTCTGGAATAGGTGATCACGATCTTCACAGTCGTCGAAAGTACATATGTACGCTTGAAGGTCCCTGAAAACATGGTTTCTACAGGATATTAGCATCGTGGATTCGTGTTAAGCTTCGAATACGGAAAGGTGCTTACGCCCAAGCCTTAGTGCTTCTAATTTCCACTATGTGATGGCACAGTGGACACAAAAACCGGTCCGGAGTATCACCATCCTCATCTTTTGGCCGGGGTGGGAGCCGGATTCTGTCGCCACCACCCTCTGAAAAGCCGAAGGATGAGACAGTACCGCTTTCAGATTGCTCATCCGCAACGGTATTATGTGCAGGTGGGACAAACTCTGATGCCTCTGTGCTATTGAGTGTATGTCCTTCGATCGTGCTTGGGACAGGATGAGTATGAGATGTCACCCGTTGCTCCTGTGATTTCACATGCCGCGCAATGGTCAGAGGCTGTGCCGGACTAGAAGAATCCTGTCGCTCGAATATGGCGGTAGGAAAGGATATCGTTGTTTGTGACAACTTCAGGTAGTGCTGCTCGATATACTTGAGGAGCTGTCGTCGACGTGTGATTGCATGGGGTAATCGAGTCCTTAGACCAGGGGGCGCGTCTGGGAAACACTCTTCGACATGTCGTTCATCAAACCATTGGAAATGGTCAACTCGTGTGTTAGCCGCTCTGACTAGCCTATCCATCGGCACTGGCCTACGTATGGTTATCGAGATTGAGTACAAATGCTGGATTGAACTCTGGATAGACTCAAAGAGCTGTGGCATCTCGTGAATGCATGTGTCTGGTGGTGCTGGGACCTGATGTTCTATAGGCATGGAGTGTATATTTGTGCGGGTGTCCGAAACATTTGCCGACGAAAAACTCGAAGATGAAGTGTCCGACTCTTGCTCGGAAAGCTGCTCCTCGTCGTCATTCATCTCTTCGAAAGGTGCTCGGTCGCCGTTCAGCAACTCAATAGCTACAAAGGGCCGACAGTGTCAGACCAATGTGAAATATACTGGCCAGCAAATATTCGATTCCTGACATTACTAACCTCTTATTATAGTGTGAGAGAGTCGTAGCAGAACTTCTGATACCTGTGTTTTGTGGAATTGAGAATCTCTGAGACGATAATCCAAAGAAACACGTCTGTGGGATGGTTGCATGGCTCCAACACTGCCTGCCCATACTTTGAAGCGCCCGTGAGCATTGACGAGGGCGGTGAGCGGGATGTCATCGTCGTAATTGCGCACTGGAGCTCCCACTGCTTCAATGCCTTGCTCGAATAAAGCGTTGCATCGATTGCAAATTTCGCTGATGGAGTTCATGGTGTTGAAGTCGCTTCACGTGGAGCAAGCCTTCCATGGAAGGATGGGATACGAAGAAAATTGAAATGCAAAAATATTTATCTCATCAAATAGACTCTGCCGACTGAAAGGAGGGGGTTGTCCGCGCCTTGGATTCTAAGGTTACAAAAAGGCTGCGTCGGGTCAATTAATTCTCGCCAAGGAATACCTTATATCAAATAGATTCCGGTGAATGAGTCCCCTTGCATAGGAAGCGGGGTTGGGACCAGTAAGCATCAATAGTCTTGAGACATCAGCGGGCCCGGAGACTGAACGAACACAGATGCAGGGCTGTCACGAAAATATTTTCGGTCGGAACTTCATGTCTACTTCGTAGATTTAGCTGTCTAAGGTAAGCTTGTACGTCCGAAGAAAGGTCAAGCGTCATGTCTGGATTTGAAGTCGCTGGCGTTGTCTTGGGAATGTAAGTGCTACAAAGTCTTGCTATTCGGACGTCACATCATATTGACTAGGCACCCGCCCCAAAGGCTACCGATTCTCACAGGCGGTTTAAAGTTCTACGAAGAGAACACGAAGAATTTGCGACATAACGGCGAAGCTATGAATCAAATGATTTTACTACTGCACGTGGAACATTCCCGATTTCGCAGCTCGTGCGAACTTTTGTTGACAAGTCTTGTCGACGACGACAAGCTTGACAAGATTTTCAACGAGGCGACGAAAACAAATTGGAGAGAGGTTCTTCAATAAGACCTTGGTGAAAAGTTGAAAGCAAAGCTTGGGAACCGATATTTTGCCTACACTGAAACCATTATTGAACTTCAACAGCTTCTGAAACAGCTGGAACAAGTGGTTGGGCTGGAAGACAGAACGGTGTGTTACTCGGTTTTCTTGTTGCTATTCTTGACTGACGATAGTGATTCAGCCATGGTATCGGAAGAAGAAATATCGGAAGCTCAAGTGGCACGCAGAAATATGGAAAAAGATGAGCGATTGCCTAGCTCAAGGAACACACAAACGCCTACTAGATGACATCGATAACTGCAACACGAGGCTGGAGCGCCTAACCCCAAAATTGACTTACGGGGATACAATCGTACCTCCAAAGCTCAAGAAGACAGACGCGGAGTGGCTCGAGTCAATCAGACGTTCGGCGAAGAGTTTGTACTGCGCCATTTGCGCTGGCTGGATATGTCAATGCAGCAGCCATGCTCACACTACACACCTTCAACTACAGGATCGTACAGACAAAGCAACACGCTTCCATCGATTCAGGCTTTCATTCAAGCTGCCTGAGACCAAAATAGCTACAGCCACCCCTCTTGGTGATAGCTGGCAAGAAATGGATATCGAAACGGAGGAAGAGTGCGACGAAAGCATTGAGAAATCTACCACAGTATTATCGCGTCGGGTAGACTTTGCACCGGCAGCCATATCGAGGGCAGAAAACGAAAGGACAAGCAAGCAGGTCACGAACCTCTGTCATGAGTTAGCAAAGATTCAAGACGGGGTCGATGAAAAATGCATTGGATTTATCATTGAGGATAAGCGGAGACATTATATCCATCTTCTGAAGCAACGATACAACTCCCCGGCCGCCAACGCTTCCATCACTCTGCATCGCCTATTATCGCAAGAGGGTAAAGCGACGAATCCATTCCCACTTTCCATTCAATTAATTGACCAGTATGAAATCGCTCTACTACTGGCGTCGTCGCTTCTTCAACTCCATACAACTTCATGGTTAAACGAATGCTGGTCTACGGAGGACATCCATTTTGTTCCCGCCCATTCCCGAACAGCCTTGAGGGACTGTGCTTTCGTTGCGAAGTCGTTTCCGTATTCCGCGGGAGAGTTTCCAGGACGAGATGCTATCCCTGGATACGGCAAAAGATCTATAGCTATTCGAAACGAAGCTATCTTCAGGCTAGGGGCCACCTTAGTGGAGCTGTCTATGTTGGCAACCCTGAAATCGAGAGAGGTAGAGGATGACCGTATGATACCGGAACTAGCTGACCAGGAGACGGCGCGGCGGCTCTCGAGGGAAATGGAGCGCAACAATGCCAGGCAATGGAACGAGGTGGTGGATATATGCCTTCGTTGTGGGTTTCACGTGACGCCGGACTTCAGTAGGAAAGATTTCAGACAAGAGTTTTATCAATGGGTAGTGGCACCGTTGAAGAAGCTCTACGAAGACGCGAAGCCTTCAGAATAAGATTCGCCAATTCTGTAATTAATTTCCTAATCGAGCGCAGTATTCCACGGAAAGACACTAGGCTTAAAGAGAGGCTATTGATACTGACTACCTAGGCCTGCATCCGGCCGAAGCGAGACCGAACCGGCACCGTGCTCGGACTCGGACCCGATTGGACCCACTCTCGCAATACCCCACTTTGGTAGGCCCATTTCCCCAGCCACCCGTCCTGCAGTCTGAAACGATTGGCTTATCATCACTCCGGGCCTCCCTTCCGATGCATCCCGGCCTGCTCCCTTCATATCACTTACTTCCCCAGCCGAGAGTTAGAAACATAAAAGCAACGTTCTCTTCTCAACTTCTCGGTCTGAGTCTTTTTCGGTGTTGTAACCGACACATCCGATCATTCTTGGCAAGCAGCCCATGTGCACGCCGATCAACGCGTCCAAGTGGACATGGATGATTTCCTGAAGCAGCAGGTGCCATCGCACAAGGAGGGCGAGCAGGATAGAGCCTCTTGGCGCTCAACGCTTGCCTCTCTGCCTGTTGAACCGCCATGTGCGACCAAGATGCAGGAACCAGGGTCATGGAAGGAGAAGGAGATAACGTCGGAGCGGGGAACGAACCATCATGAGGTCAGAGAAACAAGGTCCGCAGTATTGTCTTGGCACCCATCCGCAGTAAAAACATACTTATTCGTCCCTCCAGGTCCCGTCGCTTTCGCGTCATCACCCTCTCTGTGTTGACCTGCGCCTGTGTCTGGTGGTGGATCATTCACGCATCGCCCGTCAGTTTCCGCCTCATCACCGACGAGATGAAGCTCAGCGACGGCGGCAACGGCCCCTCGGCCGTTATCGCCGCGGCGATCGGGGCATTCTTCGCCGGCCCCGTGGCTTCGGCCTCATCCGGCCCATCATACACGCCGTTCGTGCCGATTGACCCCCAGAACTGGGTGAACCCGGACAACATGACGTGGGACGACTGGGTGAGGCCGCCCGGCACGGACTGGTCGAACCCGGCGCGCAAGGGCTCGAACCGCAACTTCAACATCGCGCTCGTTGTCGTGGACTACCCCGACCGGAACTTCACAATCAGCCAGCCGGCGCATTCGACCATCTTCAACAACCCGCAACCCGCCGCCGCCGACGTGCCCCGGGAGAAGGTGCCGACTTTTTACCGCGACCTCCTCAACACGCCGAGTGAGCTCAACCAGGGACACACGCTCCACGAGTATTGGATGGAGGACTCTGCCGGACGCTTCGGTGTCGATCTCACTGCGTTCGGCGCGTACCTGCTGCCTGCGAACGGGTATCAGTACGGCGTCTCTGATGACATGAACCCCGGCGCCTGCCCGACTGGAGAGACGTGCAATCTGAACATCCGGACCGATGCGCTGTCGGCCTGGCGCAACGACGTTGGGAATGAGACGGCTGATGCTTTTGAGCTGGTGTTCATCCTCTCAGCGGGGCAGGATGAGTCTTCGACGTGGCAGGAGTTTGGCGAGATGAAGTTCGACGGACCTGAGGATGTTCCCGATGAGTTTGGTCCTCCAAAGACTGGCAACACATCTCTACCGAACTGGGCGCGTACCCGCTACGTTCCCTGGACGTCGTGGGCTGCAGCTTCTACGTTGTGGCCCAACGCTGGGGGTGGCTCGTCAACCCAGGGCGAAAGCTCCGGCATGGCCGTCTATGCTCACGAGCTGAGTCACTTGCTCGACATTGGCGATAACTATAACAACCCGTACGGCACCCCGCTGCGCAGAGCCTACACGGGAATATGGTCCATGATGTCTAGAGGCTCCTTCAATGGCCCCGGTGGTCCTCACACCAGGTGGCAGATCCCCGCCCTGCAGGGCTCTTCAATGGGCTCGCTGCACACCCTCCGGGACAAATTCCAGCTCGGCCTCATCGAACGATCCGACATCCTCTGGCTGTCCCGCGAGGCGCTGGCCACCTCAGGAATCGCCGTCGCGGACTTGACCGCGCGGTCCGTGGATCCCGGCGACGGTCTCATGGGAATCCGCATCATCATGGACGCCGACCGCTCGCCGGCCTGCGACATCCAGACCGAGCCCCTGTGCGACGGCGGGAGCTGGGACAACTACGACGTCGAGGTCGTCGACCGCATGGGCTCGGACAGCTTCACGCCCGACTCGGGCGTCCTGATCAGCAAATCCAAGAACGCCGACAACCAGCCCTTCCAGTGGGTCGTCGACGCGCACCCCGAGGACATTGAGCTCGTCGACTTCCACCGCCCCAACGGCTCCGTCGCGATGATCACCATGGGCGACTACCGGCAGCTGGCGGACGCGCTGTTCCACGCGGGCACCAACTCCGGCAGCGAGTTCGAGTTCGTCGACGAGGCGAACGACCTGCACTTCTACATTGTCGACCGCCACCGGAGCGATGACGGCGTTCTGTCTTACACCGTTGCGGTCCGGGCAATCGGCGGCGAGGGCGGCGCCAGCGTGCACGACGTATCCCTTGAAGAGGGCCAGGTGACGGCTCTCGAGCAGAAGACGCCCACGGACCAGGGCGTGTCGTGTTCGTTCCAGCTCGGCAACAGCGGTTCGTATGTGGCGGTGGACCCGAATGACGCACAGCACCCGGAAGATGTCTCGGCGTTCCTCGCGGCGGACGTCTACAGGCTGAGCGCCGAGGTTGAGGGTGCCGGCTGGCGCGTCGAGGTTCCTAATGCCTTGGTCACGGCCAAGTTTGGCGAAGTGAAGACGGCGTCTGTCTCGGTTGGTGCGAGTGCGGATGCTGCTGACGCGGCTGTGGTGACGCTGAAGGCGACCTCGGAGTCGGATCCTTCTGTTGCTGCAACGGCGCAGTGTAAGGTGTCGAAAGCATGAGAGGTTAACGGGTCTTGTTTGCAGTATTTTGACTGTAATCCATTAATATTTAAAGCTGGTATTATTAATACTAAATCTTCAACATCACAGATTTCTCCATCTGCTGGTGACCAGTCTCGCAAACGTACATGATCAATGTTCTGTTGACAAGTATTTATCTTTCGCACATGTTGCACTAATATCTACACAGAATCTAATTGCTTTGCTATCACTTTTATACAGCTCAAAGGCTGGGAATCGTAGCGTTCCCTTGGTAATCACCCTTCTGGGTAGTAAAGTCCTCAATAGTACCCAAAGACTTGATTCTGCCTAGCAGCAGCTCAACCACACGGTACCCAGACCCCGCAGTGTATCCAGGCAGCTCGTGGCCGGCCAGCTGGACCTCGTAGTACGTCAGGCCCCTCTCGTACCCGAACGCGCCCACGACGCCGGCCTCGCTCAGGCGGCCGTCGTTGTACTCCGGGTGGAAGGGCACGTAGAACTCCTGGTCCTGCGGGTACTTCTGGAAGCCCTGCAGCCCGTTCCAGGTGGTGTTCTGGAGCGCGAAGAGCGTGCCGTTGGGCGGGAGGATGTAGTCGAGGCGGCCGACGCCGATGATGGTGTTGTTGGTGTGCTCGATGACGCGCCGGAGGACCTCGTTCTGCGCGGCGGCCGGGGAGGTGTCGCTCGAGTTGGAGCTGGGGTCGCCGCCGCCGAAGACGTTCTTGGGGGTGCACTGGTACCATGCGACGTGGGGCGCGTTGATTGCGTCCTGCACGTCGGTGCGGTTGAAGTAGACCTGGGCGCCCTTGGGGCTGTAGTCACCCTGTGGGGGAAACACACACACTCCGGTCAGCAGCAATCTTTGTGGAACGGGGTGAGTGAGTGAGCGAGTGCGCTGCTTACCTGGTTCACGATGCCCAGCTGGGAGTACGTGAAGGGGCACGTGTCGGTGATGTGGTAGATGTTGAAGCACGGGTTCGCGTCGAGGGCGGCCTCGTAGGCCCAGTCGAACATGTCGCACGTGTAGTTGCCCGAGGGGTCGGCGTACGGGTCGGGCAGGACGGGCCAGGGCCCCTTGGGCGGGAAGGTGGCGTGCTCCTCGAGGTAGCTCGAGTAGTTGCAGTACTCGTGGGTCCAGCGCAGGGCATCCATGTAGGTCTGGTTGAGGTTGAAGATGTTGTGCCAGGACTCGATGAAGGGGTAGATGACGGCCTGCTGCTGGAGGGTGCCGTCGCCGATGATGGGGTCGTTGATGGCGACGCCGCCGAGCTTGTAGTACGTGTCGTCCTCGGCGGTGATGAAGGCGTCGGCGATGTAGGGCACGTAGTAGCCGGCGTAGGACTCGCCGGTGATGTAGGTCGTGGCGCCCTCGAGGCTGAAGGTGTCGATGAAGTTGCGCCAGAAGCCGGTGAACTGGAGGCCGAGCTCGACTTCGTTGGTGATGTTGGGCGTGCCCTGGCTGTAGCCGACGCCGACGGGCTGCTCGACCCAGATGACGTTGGTTCTGGGTTGCGTGTCAGTCAGTCAGTCCGTGAAGCGCACGCGATGGTGCTGCACCGTGGGGTTTCTCTTACAAGTTTGTCCAGCTGTAGGAGTTGGGTGTGGGCGCAAGGGTGCCATCCTGCCACAGGAACGGGCCGTTCTCGGTAATCAGACCGCTGAGGGAGCTGCATCCCGGTCCGCCGTTCAACCTGTAGGATTCCATGTCAGAAGCTTCTTTTTGTTCGCATCCGCCGCGAGACGACTCACCAGATGAGAACCTCCTTGCCCGCGTCGGGGTTCGTGCTCGGGAAGAACCAAAAGTACAGCTGCCTCTCCTCGTTGGGGTCCTGGGAGATGGGCAGCAGGCCGGCGTAGGACTCGCCCACATCAAAGTTGACGTCCGGGATCGCGGTCCCGTTCACGACGAACTTCTTGGACTTGTCCGTCAGGAACCTTGACGTGTCGCGCTTCTCGACGGGCTGCTGCTGCGCGGGGGAGGGGATGCGCGTGTGGCCCTGTCGTCGCGGGTGCTCGCGGTTGAAGGCGTTGAGGGCGCCCTGGTTGAAGGTCGCCTGGGACAAGGTCCCGAACGCCAACAGCGCGCTGACGAACCTGAGATGCATGGCGAAAGGTAAGGTAGGCGTTGATCCCGTTGTTGGTCGCGAAGGAAGGCGCCAAGAACCAACAGGCTTGGCGCTACGTCTTTATATAGCGGGCTCCTACAACCTACAAGGTCGCAATCAAGAGGCAGCCAAGGTACAATATACAGCAAGGTACGGAAATAAGCAGACCAAGCAACCCTAATAGACAACCATTATCGTCACCATGGTCATCGGCATCATCATCATCCACTCTGTTGATAAGACTCGCGCCATCTTCCGCGTTGATGTCACAACAGTAGGTGATCGGGTCACGGCACACGTTGTGGACGTGGAGATCTCGACGGTGAACCGCTGTTTATTCGCTTGTCTACCGGGCACTTCCCCGCATCGGCAATATCGGCATTGGGGGGGCCATGGTGCATGGTCCCTTTGCTTATTGCGCGAGTTGGTCCAGGGCAGTTGGGGCAGGTGGAATTGTGTACGGATAGCGTCGGGCGCAAAGAGCTCATGCGAACTGCCGATCGAAGAGACACAAGACACGGTGCGGGAACAAAAGGCCCCCCGTATTCCAGGGTTTCTCGAGGGACAGGCTTTTGAGTGCGAAATTGTGAACCGCCGTTGCATGTTAGTGCAGCGCTACCCCGACCTGCCTGTTCAGGAAATTAAGTTCTGGCACGTCAGCTAGGCCCAGCCTCTAGCTCGTTGTGTTATCTTATCGAGCGAGGGTTCTTTTGTAGAACGGTCCAGGGTGGTGACATCATGAAGCTCATGTCCCCTGGATATTAAAATCGCAATCTTGGGGAGTGAGGCATAATGATTACGGGAGCCCTGATTGGACGCGGCCTCGACGGAGTACTTTCCTTGACACATGGTGGTTGAATCAAGCTCGCGGATCGGCTTGGCCGATTCGAAAGCTCCGAGGAGCCGCCTTGGAGGATGAGCGTGGCGGCCGTAGGCTTGCCGCAAGCACACTATTCGTATGCCTAATTAGAAGGACGGGCTGGATAAGACGAACACATGCTGTCAAAACGTGGGAAGCGGTGCATTCATACCGACTCAAAGACTGGCGGAGAGTCCAACTTCCAGTGCCTTCATCTCACACCGCACGTGAGGCATCGTGAGGGACTCCCCACACATTAGGCGAGCTCCAACATACGAAGAGGATGATGGTTCAATCCAGCGTGGCTGGCGACTGCGAAACGACACATGCGGAGTACCTGCGGTTCATGGACACAACTCACGCACGATTCGGTTTCTCGATCGGGTTCAGCGAACCAGCCTTTGAGCGACCGTGCTAGAAACCTTCGATACGACACTTCTCGTTAACGAGGGTAGGCATGTGCCTTTTGTAAGTGAATTGAGATGATACGATCTTGGAGAAGAGACTTCGTATCGTCTCATAAGTCGCCGGCGCACCACCCAGCTGTCGAATCTCGTCTTCGACAAGCTCACGCTGAGCAGGATGGGAATTCCTCGCCTCCAGGGGATTCACAGTTGAGTCCGCTGTGGATCCCGCTAGGGCTCACAAACTCGGAACCGGCCCGCTCTGTCAGCTTCCTCCTCCCAGAGGAGATCCAGTCCGCTCAGATCGTCTAGTTGGTTAGGATGATACGTTGTGGTCTCCATCACTCAGCGATACCGTGTTGACGGCGGTTCGAATCCGCCTCTGAGCATGACAATTATTTTTGCGTCAAGTTTCTTTTTTATCATCAAACTCCGGCGAACGTTTTGATTGAATCCCTCTTTATTCGCCTATCCGCAAGAACAGTACCTAGCTAGGATTGAGCTCTTGAAAAGAATGTACGACCGCAACTGTAGAACAAAGTGGCTCTAGATGGAGAAATAAGCCTTCACGTCGCGCGCGCCCTGTAGGCGACGCCTCTGAACCCGCACGGATCCCGACGCGAACGGCCCCTTGTCCGGTAACACTTCACACGGGACGGTGTTCATCAGATGCTTTCGTTGAACTGTACGGTGTCAGACGAACTCGGGCATGCGCTGATTCGCGGGTTGCTTTTGGCTTCGCCGATGACGTGCGCTTGCCGTGAGGTCGCGCCATACCCCGCGCTGCCGGGGTCCGGCGCCGGCAACGGACCTTTCAACAGACGCGCCGCTCGGACGGGCGGGTGGCCGGCGGATGTCTTCACCCTGCACCCATTAGCCCTGGAGCGATTCATCTAACTTTGAGGCAGGTAATCACTGCATTCAGAGGAGGTGGCCACCCAATGTCGCAAGCACACACGTTCACCGAGATACCCCGCATAGATCTCTCCCTCGCGTCTGACCCCGCGACGGAGCCGATTCTCCTCGCTCAACTCCGGGATGCGCTCATCAATGTCGGCTTCTTATATGTCATCAACCATGGCGTTCCTGAGATAACAGTATCAGATGTCGTCGAGGCCTTGCCAAAACTGTTCGCGCTGCCCGCCGAAGCGAAGGATGAAATTGCGCTGAGGAATTCGCCGCACTTCTTGGGATATAGCGGAGATGGGTCAGAGACTACTGCCGGCAAGAGTGACCGCAGAGAGCAGGTCGAGTTCGCGACTGAGCTCGAAAACGTGTGGAGGGACGGTGTGCCTCTGCGAGATCGGTTGAGAGGGCCTAATCAGGTAGGTTGTCGCTGTGGTGATGAGGGTTTAGCTTGGCTGATGAGTGCAGTGGCCTTCTGGTTTTCCTGGACTGCGTCCGATAATCGAGGCCTATATCGCTGAGATGACGAGACTCGGAGAGAGATTTCTTCAACTGGTCGCAAGGGCTCTCTCGCTACCACCAGACACTTTTCTACCATTCCTATCGGATCAACATCGCCTGAAGCTGGCTCACTATCCAGGCCTACCCGACAGCGAGGCTGGAGGCCAGGGTGTCGGACCTCACAAAGACTCATCGGGATGGTGGACATTCTTACTGCAAGCTTCGCCTCCACATATCAAGGGCCTCCAGGCACTCAACAAGAACGGCGCCTGGATTGATGTGCCTGTGTTACCGGGGTCCTTCGTGGTGAATATCGGCCAAGCGTTTGAGGTCGTTACGAATGGGGTTTGCAAAGCGACGACGCACCGCGTGCTATCCGGCTCTCTGGAGAGGTACAGCGTGCCCTTCTTCCAGGGTGTCAGGCGAGACCTGACAAAAGAGGAGGCAGTGGGGACGTTGAGGGGGCATTTCGAGACGCCCGAGATCAGGGGTCTCTCACTGGAGTCCGAAGAAGGAAGGGAGATCGACTCGGCGTTTCTGAAGGGAAAGTATGACACGTGGGGTGAGAATCAGTTGCGGACGAAGATCCGGAGCCATCGGGATGTTGGACGAAAGTTTTACGTGGACGTGTTTGATAAGTATGTCAATGACGACCAGTGAAAGTCCTTCAGGCCATCGACCTGCCTCCTAGTCATACTACTTGGCCTTGACTTTCTTTCACAATCTCCTGCTTGGAAATCTCGCTGCGCGCTTGCTTGTTCTTGATGATGCGCGCCCGAACTCTAGCCTTGACCCCACTCGCCTAAAATGATACCGGCCAGTTCCGAGTTGATGTTTGAGTAGTAGCCCAGTCGCCCAGGGACTTTCTTTGCATCGGTCTCAACTCAAGGCTATGCTCGGGACGGACGAAGTAGAGAACCCCCAAGCAATCGATGGCGGCCTGATCAGGAGGCGGCCCCTAAGTCAGTGGGTGGTGCTCTTCAGGGCTTGGTCTTGAGGAAGCCATAGGTCAGGAACTCCAAAGCATCTGCCACGTTAATTGTGTTACTTCCGTCATATGTCTTCATGCGGAACGCCGAGCGAGTATGTGGCGAACTGTTTTCCAAATCCATGACTGGAAACCCGCAGCCTGGGCATACTGTGCCTGATGAGGGAGCAAATTTCTATACGCAATCAATATCGGATTGTGTGGCAGTATGGGTGCTTGGAGCTCTAGAGCTCGAACGCGTCGGCATGCCGGCTAGCTCGTGTTCTTTGGTTTTGGAGGGAGAGTCGGTTTGCCCGCGAATAGTCCAGAGAGTCATCCAACGGCTGCCTGCAACGCAAGATTCTTCCCGCATTATCTTGGGGCGAGAGGCGGGGCGATCCAAGACACAACTATCGGTCACGCACGCTCGGGGAGTACGTCGGCAGAGATAACATGTGATTATTGATACTCGTTTGAGGACTTCACCGCAGGCAGTACGCGACATCACGTCCGGCAACTCCATCGTCAGGTTCAGCTTTGACATCGGAAGGACGGTGGACCCGGAGGCATTGGTCGCAGCCCAGCACAGGCACTGGAAAATGGATGATTGAAAAGAGGGTTGTCGGGGTAGTACTGGCGAACCCGAGACCTTTCAGCCGGATTCCGGGAGTTGGCTCGACAACTATCAAAGTATCTGACGACACTAGCATATATGCTTATTGAGCGCCGCAATACGTGATGTAAACGTCACTAGATGTCACTTCGCACATCTACATCACGGAGGCTGCAGTTCCCTACACTCAGACCAAAAGCCTTCCGTTGAACTTCCCTAACATGCATGAAGACGGATTGTCAGATTGTTGAGAATTGTTTACTCAAAGTCAAGATGATCGACATCATCTATACTTCACCTGGACAGTGATGTACCTTTCTCAACAGGCCAGCCATCTGTAAACTGTACATGTATGCTCAGGAGGCAATGAGTTCTCTCTGAATCTGGAATCGACGTTTTGTAGGAAGTCTCCTCGACGTAAGATGCGCAGCCATGAATTCTGAAAAGTTCTCAACAACGGATTTGATCGGCTGCATAGTAATTTGGAGCCGAGAATGGTTGTAAAATCCGGTGAGGTAGGTGATCCCGCAATCCCAGGGCAAGTCGGAGAAAACGGCGAAAGGACAACGTTTGATTTCATGATTTCTCAATTCCTTACACATGAAAAATGAAGTTACAGCTATCATATTGAAATTGTGTATTAGTTCAGGAATCTACCGACCGCTCCAGTACATTTACCTGATGAATACTTCCCATTTGAGGCTTCTCCGATGTGAATGCATTCTTAGCCAAAGCTTTTCGAACGAACCTTCTCACCTTGACCGTGCTCAACATTTCGCGTTGTGCAGCCTTCATTCAGTGTTGTGTCTAGATCATCTGGCCGGTGCCAGTATCTACCTTCATCCGGAGGCGCCAGTGTTTGGCTACCGGCGACCTCCGGCTTCTCGTCCGGCTATGTGGAGCATTTGATGGAGACGGCACACCTCGGCTGTCGGCCCAGTCCCACATGATGTAACCAAAGCGATCGGGCCGCCCGTCGCCAGATCTTCAGTCTCAGCGGAAATGTGCGTTTGGTCACGTCTTTACCGCTGCAGGCGGACTTATCACCTTGATAGTATGCCGGCTGCAGTGACCTTACAACTAGAAGCCCACGCAGCGTTGCAGAAAACATGGTCGAATTCCATTGCTGCTGTTTAGAATACACATACAATCAAGCTTCGCCGCCTGTGCCGCCATGGCACAGTACTAGCATAAACTGCGACTGAACGCGACGCAATTTCGCTCCTGCCTATTGGAATTCCTATGAACCGGCGTACCGGGAGCTCTGGACGGGTGCAAGAGAATCTCGTACAGGTACTGACTGAGACGTCAAGCGCTATGGAAGGCATCAGCCAGCCTGGCAGGAAAAAGCACAGCTGTAGTCAACAAAGATGTAAATATTCCACCAGCCCCGGAAATTGGTTGTCCAAGAGGCTTGCAGCTTACCGTGTATGTTCCTGTGGTAGTACCGAGGCCGAAGATTCTAGTGAACCCAAATCATTTGAATCCTCGAAACGCCCAAATTTTCTCTGCATTTTAGACTCCGACACGGCATGATCCTCAGAAAAAGGGCCTACGCAAGCGGGACCAGGAGAATTTTCAACCTTCCTTGACGTCCGACAAAACGTCCAAAATCGACGGAGCCACGTCCGCCACCACCGCGATCCTCGCGCACCCCGCCTTCCGCTCCGGGCCTGGACCCGCACCCGCACCCGCACCCGCACTCGCACCGGCACCGTACAGCACCTGGTCCGGCCCACCCAGCACAGCAAACATTCCGACTCTCCAATTGGCTGCTGTCGCGCTCATCATCCGGCTCTACACCGCATCCCTCCCCTTCATGCCCCTTGTCGTGGCCATGAACGTCGAGGGGGAGCTCCATCATCGACCGCCTCTTCGCCGGGGCGAAGCTTCACGCATGGTGGGAGCCGCGCAGCAATTCAGGCTTCTCGGTTTTCAAGTGTCTTATTAGACGGCTTCCAACTCCCCAATGAAAAGCGTTGCCAACCTGGAACTCAACAATCCTGTACAATGTCAACGCAACCCGTTCATTGCCCAAAATGTCTTCCCACCCAGTGCAATTCTCTCGACGCGTGTCATCCCAGCAACTATTGGCTGCCGTGTCATGACGTCGTGTAGATACTGGGTATATCTCGGGTTACACGGAAATCCGACGCCGTTGTACCCAGCAGTTACCACCCACGGGCGAGTGCTGGAAATCTGTTTTCATGTTCCGCCAGATTCAGTGCATCAACCTGATTGCAAGTGAGCCGTCGCCATTTTAGCCAGGGAACACCCGGATCGAAAGTCCCCTGTCAAGCCAACGGCCAATGTGTCATCGCAGCACCCAAAGTTGGCTTGACCACAAACTTCCGGCACCAGCCGCTCTCTGCGAAAGTCAAAAGTATTACCGAAGCCGCGCGGTAAAGAGTGTGTTTGTTGCCAAGTCTCTCAATCCTAGAATTCTCGAGCGAAACGGGAAAGTTGATCAATCGGGTTGTTGTCTCAACCGACGACAACTGACTCAAGGAAGTGGTTCCGAGCGCAGCTCTTTTTCCTCTTTAGGCGCAACACATGAATTATACTTTCTGCGTAAATGCACGACTCTCCACAGTATGGGACGAACATGCCGGGACTACGTACGCCTCATAGGTCGGAGATCCAGCCAGGCCGGCTCCGCATACCGGAGGGAGGCCGGAGGGAGGCCTTCTAAAGGGGCGGTCGTGTCGCAACTTCTAGGGTCCATGCTTCCATCTGCGAAGATCGCTGTTTCCAGATGTTGAATGATCCCTGTAATGCTATGCTCCCCGACAGTCTCGAGGTGGGTACTAAGGGGTAGGGCACATGGCGATGTGGGCGGTCCATACCGACAGGATGGACATAAAGGGGACCAAATATGACTTGCAAGCCTTGCATCATCTTCTATCGATATCGCAACTTCTTTCGAGACCACCCTCCTACAACCTCGTTCAACAACAATACCAAGAATTGCCACAATGAAGTCCTCCGCCGTTGTCGCCTTCCTGTCTCTCTGCCTGGCGCAGACTGCCTTTGCAGCTTGCAGAACTCGTACCACTGAATGCGTAAGCACCCAAAACTCCGAACGATCGAACAGTTTTGCTGATGAACCCGAACTTACAGTCTCCTCAATCCGTCTGCGACGCCATCGGCAAGCCTGGTGCTTACCCCTGCGCCTCTACCGAGACCCAGAGCCCTGCCCAGTGCTCCCAGGCCGCCTCCCCTGGTGGTCCCACCTCCGTCAGCGTATGTTTTCCCTCTGACATCGACAAATTCACAGCCGTACACACGATTCTGATACTTTGTCTAGTGCGAGTGCTGCGATCTGTGATCGACCGTATCAAGGCTCTCGCGGAGTTGATACCATGACTTTGAAAGATACCCTTCGCTCTTTCTCGCAATTCAGGACTTGAAACTTCGATAGTATAATTTGCAGCTAGCATAATAATGAATCAGGTCATTGGTTTTTGAGTAATACCTGCCTTTCCCGCAGCAATTGAAGGAGTGAGACAAAGCCTTAGAGGACTAGATAGCCGTGCAATCTGCCACATAGGCTTCAACAAAGCAGAGAGCCAGAGAGCCCTGGCAAACCTCTAATCATGAGCTCCATCATGTTGTTTAATCAAGTCGAACGATCCACTAACACTTAAGATGACTGCTATGATGTTGAATAGTTAAATACAATAACAAGCAACTTATTATCAGCTTTGCTACTTCTTCCTCGAGTAAGATGTCTTAGCGCAATACTCCTGAAGTAAATTTGAATATAGGGGAATACTGGACATATGTGGACCATGAAGGTTATAAATCATTGTGAATGTTGTAATGATTACTAAGTTGTACTGTGAAGAAGTAAAGACCCTCAAGTACGATCAAGTTCTCAGGTTTTAGTTGTGCTTTAAGACTGGTGTATATTTACAGTTATCATCCGAATAAACCGACAGCCTCCATCCCCTTTATACGGTAATGAAAGGTGTGCCCGCAGCGGCGACCTGCTGTGCGAAGGCATAAGGGAGGAAGGAAACCACTAGCCCGCGACTGAGAAACCAAAGATGAAGGCCCAAGAGTGTGGCTATTTACGCCTAGATATGATTCATAAATAAAAGGACTATTCACAACGTTTATGATATACAAAACAGCAAGACATCCCAATAGCTGCATTATACAAGTGATACGGGGAGCTACGTGGAGCTCTGAATCACTAAAGTCTTGTTACCCCCGATAACGACTCCTATCCAACCTTTTGTCTTTCGTTGGACGATGCATGACTGTCAATTTTCTTTCTAAATGTTGATCATGTTGTATTTAGTGCTTGCTTGCATGATCGGCCGTTACCTATGAGTATTCTTCGTCATCAATGCTCATTGATTGATTGTCAAGATTGTTGAATCCTGGAACTCATGAATATCAACCAACACCGCAGAAGGCCCTGCCGTCAGCACCTGCCATTCACGAATTCCATCCGTTGTTCAGTGGAGCCGTCTGTAAGCTTCGGTTCTTCCTACTCTTCGACGTAATCTTCACCATCAGTAAGGTACTCATTCATGGCTCCATGACGAGCACAGAGGACCGGCTAGTCAACTAACGGAAGACCATGCACCTCACCCGTCCCATGCCGTCGATTTCTGCGTGTGGGAAAGTTTCCTTTAAGGGAAATTTCGTATTAATCGCGCAGAGCATTCGCCTCCGCTCGAGCTAACTTTCGCGAAATGGATATGAATCTACTTAGCGCTTACAGCATCGAACCGAACGGCAAACACAGCGTGACATCGCTCTGGCAATTGGCATAACGGTTGCCAAATCAGCGCACTCGCTGACATGGACATATCCCACTATGCGGCAGCTCCCTTGCGGCAGTCAACCGAGACCCATGTGTCTTGCAGGGGTCCACGACAGGGGTCTACTGAGTGCTTACGGGGTTCATCACCACTTATCCGAGGTGCCCTATGAGAAGCTTCAGGGACGCGGAAGAACAGCCATCTCTGCATCGGACGGGTGGCCGTATCTGCGGTAGGTCCGTGGCTTGGCGGGAGACTCGATTTGTCCCTACACGCTCGCCATGAAAGTCCACGCGGTGCAATTGGACAATGGGCTTTGTTCCGACTTTGCGCTTGCGCAGTCTGAAGAATTGGCGGTCGGCGACTTCCCACTAGACGAAGTTCGCTCTATGGACCAAAGGCGGGATACCAGGGTAGAGGGGTATCAAGTGACGCGCGGAGATGAAGTCTTAGTCTAGACTGGCGCGCCACTCGGTCAGGTCACGACTCTTAAGAGACCATAGTCCCGCTATTGCTCCAGTCTTGTTTCCTCTCCCAGCTCGTCTAGGCAGAGCTCTCGATCCCATACGCCCGGCAATCATGGACGCCACGCGAAGCTTCAAGGCTGCGGCCATGGTTGCGCTCTTCTCAATCTTACTGGCATCCGCTGAACCTGCCTCCGCCAAGTTCGCAAAGCGAAGCGCTACGGAGCTCGCAGACACTTACGACTATGTCATTGTTGGCGGAGGGCTGAGTGGACTGGTCGTGGCCAACCGTTTGACCGAAGATCCAGATGGTGAGTTGCTTGAATGAAGAAAGCCGAAAAGCTCTGAAATTGCTCACAGGTGGTTACGCTAGTCTCGGTTCTGGTCGTGGAGTACGGCGAGTTCGACGGAAGTTGGGACGTCATGATACCCTACTATGCCTCTAATACGCACCCCAACGACATGAGACAGCTTCTGTCCATCCCGCAGCCTGGTCTCAACAACAGAACATCGGGAGTGCAGACAGGCACCGTCGTCGGAGGCGGCTCAACAGTCAACGGCATGGCTTTTGACCGCGGTTCGAAGGCTGATTACGACGCTTGGGAAGAGCTTGGCAACCCTGGGTGGAACTGGCAAAGCCTTTTTGAGTACTTCAAGAAGGTGAGAACACATCGAGTCTGACTCAGCGTAAGACTTGGACTAATGAGCCTCATTTATAGTCTACAACTTTCCATCTTCCCGCCCAAGAATATGTTGACAAGTACAACTTCTCATACGACCCGAGCACATACGGCGAGGGTCCTATTCAGGTCGGCTTCCCATCCTGGCAGTGGCCTGACGTAGGTTTGTTGCAAATTGGATACGGGATATGCGATGATTGTATGTGCTGACAGATTGACAGTGATCCAAAGGGAGGGGTGGATCGAGGACCTCGGAATGCCTGTTCTCAATGACCACGGAGCTGGCGGCAACAATGTTGGAGTTGCTCAGCTGCCCCAGAACTCCGAAGGAAAGAATGTCACACGCTCCACTGCTCGGACGGGTTACTACGATCCCATCGCAAGAACTCGCGCGAACATGAATCTCCTCATCAAGCATTACGCTTCCAAGGTTGAATTCGAAGGCAAGAGGGCGGTTGGTGTCAACATCGTTTCCCGCGATACCGGCGAACCATTCCTCATCAAGGCCAACAAAGAAGTTCTTCTTGCTGCTGGAGGAGTGCAAACCCCGCGAATTCTCCAGCAGAGTGGCGTGGGACCCGCTGCGCTGCTTGAATCTCTCGATATCGACGTGGTTGCCGATCTTCCTGGAGTTGGTGCCAATTACCAAGATCATCCCTGGATGCTGATGCTTTACAACTGTGAGTGTTGGAGCGCATTCATCGCTTACGGAGTAGCCTGGATCCGAAAGACTGACTCTTCTCTAGACGGCAACCCTCCCGAGCTTGGTAGCGATGCAATGAACGATCCCGCTTTCTTCAATGCCTCCGAGGCGGAATACTTTGCCAACCGCACTGGGCCTTTCACCCACGCACGTGGCAACAACATTATTTTCTTGTCGCTGCAAGATCTCACGCCCGAGTACGAGAACCTCACCGCCAGTATCGAAGCCCAGAATGCCGAGGACTTCCTACCGGAGATCTACAGCCAGCATCCTGAACTCGTCGAAGGCTTCCTTGCGCAACGCAAGGCTCTCGCCAAGCTCTACCGCAACCCCGAGGCAGGCGTCCTCGAAGTCCCCTTCGGAGGCTTTGCCGGAGCAGGCATCGCCTTCCAGAAGCCTGTCTCACGTGGCACGGTCTCGATCAACACCACGGATCCCGACCCTGCGACGACACCAGTCATCAATTTCGGCGTTCTGCAAAACCCTGCCGATCTCGAGATGCTCGTGTTGAGCATCAAGGCCATGCGGAAGTTCATGAGCAGCAAGTCGATCGCCGTTCGACAACCTGTGGAGATTCTGCCCGGTGCGAACATCACCAGCGATGCGGCTATCGAACAAGCAGTGAGGAACTCTTTGTACGCCAGCTTCGCTCATCCAAGTGGCACCGCAAGCTTGCTTCCTCTGGAACACGGCGGAGTGGTAGATCCCACACTCCGTGTCTATGGTGTTGAGGGGCTGAGAGTGGTGGATGCCAGTGTCATCCCGTTGATCCCCGCGTGCCATCTGCAATCCACGGTCTACGCCGTGGCTGAGAAGGCTGCGGATCTTATCAAGACTACCTGAACAACGGCTGTATGCAACGCAGTTCTGCCGCCATCAAATTTGTTGGAAGATGAGGCAGACATCCATTGGCGAAACGCGGCACAGGTAAGGGTTGGTGCATACGCAAATCTTTGTGTAGTGTATCTGTCCAGAACAAAAATGAAATAACACAATCGCACAATTCAATCTCTGACCTTAATCTCAAAGAAATCGAATGGAACTTGAACTGGTATGTGTGCTACCCAGAAAAGGGCTTGAAAGCCTGCTCGGACTTACAGCAAGCCACATGAAGTCATGGCTGAAGCCGGAGCTCGGCTGATCGAAGATCTCAAGATGGTTCAAGTGGTGAAGCTAAAAGGGAGGCACGGTCCTGCATACAAAAATCAAATAAACTTGACTGAGGCGCCCCAATAACCCCATACCTCGTTTTCCTGCTCATCATGGAATCTTGAAATCTCTTGAGGCACTGGCTGCAGAAACTTTCAACAATCAAGCTAGGGGTGTGCATGTCACCAGGAGCCTGTTTTCCGCATGTCTCGCGGAATCTTCAACAGTGCATGTGAGACAAGACAATGAGACATTCCACAACCCGAGTACCGGCGCCCAAGTCTGCTCTCCGCATTGGTGACAGCCTTCCGTTTCCGGAGATTTTCTCATAGATCTAGGCTCTCTTAGCTCAGTTCCTTCCCTCTTCCAATAAATTCATTGGATGCCGCCGAATCGTCCGGTGACCATCTGCGATTGTTGAACGGATGCGGACATCGTTCCCGCGACGACTCTTCCCTCCCAGAACTTTAGCGCTGATGGAAGGCTCCTGCAAAAGAAGCGCTTTATTCATTTCATGGGTAATCTGGGGCTTGCGCCGGTAAACCAATGTACTGTCTCGCTCGCTCCGGTAAGCAGCCTATGAGGCAGTGTCTCGGTCGCCACTTTTGCCAGAAGCTCCATACCTTGCGTAAGGTAGATATTGGGAGTGAGCCCGCGACCCCTGTCCCGAAGTTTCAACGTCATTTCGATCGTGTACGACTCTCGGAGCCGAATTAATCATGAGGAAATACGACCTGCTCGCGGCGTTGGCTGCCAGCGTGAGAATGGTGACCGGGTTTAGCTACTCGAGCTACCCAAACTGTGCAGTATGTTTCAAGGTTTCCCAATGCTGTGCCAAGACAGCCATGGCTCATAATTGGGCAGGTTATCTGCGTGATGGATGCGTTGCCAAGGTCGCCGTGCCGCGCGCTCGACTCTGCCTGTCTCTGCGCCGACACCACTTTCACAGATCTGGTCGCGCCTTGCATCAAGGCCAACTGCACAATAGCAGAGCGCTTGGGTGAGTCATGTTCAACCTAGAGTTCACCATGCAGCTGAAGGGTTGGAATAAAATGCTGATGGTGGAGGCAGATTCTGCGAGGGTTTCGGCAAATGCTTGCGGAGTGACCGTTACAGACAACACAGCCCTTCCGCGATATCTCACGGGTATCCTATTTGCATTACCAACTGTTCTCATCGGAATCAGGATACTTAACAAAGTCTTGAATCCCATTCCCTGGGGCGCAGATGATTTCATGGCGATCACTGGATATGTCAGTTGGTTGGCTCATCGCCAGATCTTCGGGACCTTGCTGATGCAAATGGCTCAGGTTTGCACTGTTCCTTTGGTGCCAATCATCTATAGATGTGAGTGTTTGGAATGGTTTTGCTTATGAAAACCTGTGCTGACAGGCTTATAGCCTTGGATATCGGTCTTGGAGATCCTGTCTGGACAGTTGCACCCACCAAGATGATGGAATTCCTTCAGGTAAGCAGTAGCTTGATCAGAAAATCATCGTACGGTCTCTGTTATAACGATGCAGTGGCTAATATCAAGAAACTTCAAGATGATGTTTGCCACGCAAACTCTCTACGTTATAGGGCTCATGACCCTCAAAGCATCAGTGTTATTTTTCTTTCTTCGAATCTTCCCAACGCGTGGGTTTCGAAAGATCATCTGGGCCACCCATGGCTTCAACTTTCTCATCGGACTGATTTACATAATCTTGACCTTTGCGCAGTGTCGGCCCCTTTCACTGTATTGGACAGGATGGGATAAGGATGAGAGCTACAAGAATGAGAGATGCCTCGACTTCAACAAACTCATCTTATCACACGCTATCATCAACATCATCCTGGACGTTTGGATGCTGATTGTACCATTGACGCAACTGTACAAACTGAATTTGGCTTTGCGGAAGAAAATTGGAGTCATGTTGATGTTTAGTGTGGGATTATTGTGAGTCTGCATCCATTAAAAACGTCCCCTCATCGCTAACGAAGCCCAGTCTTACTGCCGTCAGCGCTATTCGGATCCACACGATGATCCGCTTCATGACAGATAGCAACGTAACATGTAAGTTTGGACGGCAACATACTGGCCATTCCAAGATGCTGACTGAAATATTAGCTCAAGCACTTTGGGTCTATGTATGGACGTTCACCGAGCTCTGCGTTGGCGTGTTTGTTGCGTGCATGCCAAATGCAGGTCAACTGTGGAGAACGCTATTCACGAAACCGAAAGCAGTGGCGATCGAAGAGTCCAAATCCAGACGACACTCTGCGTATGGAGCAGAGATGGTATCGTTGCCGGAACAGCGTCATAAACATAGAGAAAACTCGGTTGGGTCATGTAGTGAGAGATCAGAAAACGCTGTTCCACAGTCTACTCATTCGCCTGTCTGACAAATTCTTTTGGCGCATAGCATTGTACATATTCATTATCAACTGGCATCGCTATAAGAGTCGCATAATTCAAACAGAAATCTTGTAGATTAAGAGAGGTTTTTGCAGTCTATCCCCTCAATCGCAGGGCAAGATATCTTTCCATACAGCCATGACAGTATCGCAGTCGGCCACATATTCACTATCATTATGGCCCGAAAGCAGGTCCAATCTTGTAGGTGCGCGCGTAGGTCGACTCTCCGGCGCGGTATCCCATCGAAGCCGAATTAATTCATGGACCAATCAATCACCCAGTCAAGTTGACGCTATGCAGAGATTCAATATTCAGAAACCGACAATAATCACGCACAACCAGCCCCCACCCTAAGGCAAGTAAGCTTGTCAAGTTCCATCAAGCAAACAACTATGAAGCTACCGCCAGTCATTCGAGTCATTTATAAGGCTCCAACTTGAATGATTTCCTTGGGGTGGGTGCTGTAAGCCGACGTCTTCAAGTTGAATCATGATTGGTGTGTAACGCGAGCACATCGTGAGTAAAGTGAATGTGGCAAAGGGATGAGACTAGCTCTCCCATGTCTTGGGATGCGAAACAGGCTCATAAATCAGAAGGAGCCGTCTCAGCCACGCCAGCCACGAGAAGGAGACAGTAAACACAATCAATTGTTGTCTGCTTACAAGTTACGCGAGGGAGAGGCTGAAACCGAGCTAAACATGATGTTGTTTTCCAGGATAGTCGAGGATAGCGACATGAGAAATTGACGGAGTCATCAAAGTAGCACAGGTCGGTGACAAGGCACAAGATGGCACTCATCCCAATGCTAGTACCGGCGCCTGGGGAGAAGGTCTTTCAGAGAGCCTCGCATTCGACTTCACGGGGACGAAGTTGTTAAAGAACTCTACGTTAGGTATTCGCTTCCATTCACTAGCACAGAAATTCCATCCGAGACAGTCCACCGAAAGGCGAAGTGCGAACCGTAGATATTGCCAATTGGAATGTCGGTTGGTAACTCATTTTAAAGAAATGGGTTTCTGCAGGGAGCCATGGTTGAACCTTGCACCCGTAGGGCGGCTTCTCCCCAAAGTGGTGCGTGGGCCGTCGACGGTGAGAGAAGAAAAGTCAAACTAATAAACTACTCAAACCCGAAACATCTCGGAAGACCGGCTCGCAGGGACCCACCAGGCCCCTTCGGATCCGGCACGGCCTGGCGGCACGCATGCCTGGCCAGACTCTGCCCCAGAATGATCGTCCTCGGCAGCAGAAGCCAAGACTTTTGACCGATCGGCCAACAGAAAACACAGAAGCGACGTGACAGGTGAAGACATCTTTGACGTTTCGGTGTCAGTGCGAGTGGTGAAACAGAATTAGATCTCGAACACCTTCACGTCAGATTGAGACACTTAACCTTAACTCAAGATAGCCTGTGAGCTGGAAAACATGCTCGGAAACCTTCAGGGAGTTGCGCTGATTTGAAAGCAACGCGCTCATTTTGGCGCATGGTTGACCCAGTATTGCCCCGTCCGCAGCCACCCCTCCACCCGCTCCGGATGTCATCCCGACGAGCCAACACATCGGACGAACCACCAGAACACTCCAGAACGCCAGATGGAAATGAAGGAGCGGAAACCAAATGAAGGGCGAGCAGGCGATATCCTAGTCTCACCACGAGATCGCGCACCGCATGTCCACAATCTGACTGTGATGTCCCTCACGTCACCCATGGGGCGATTAGCCGGAGGAGGTGGCCCCACGAATCACATTTGCACGACAGGGATGTCAATATGCACTGTTCCGGCCAGGCGGCACCGTGGTTACATTGCGAGAGTGTGGTAGAGCAATTTCGAGTTCAGGAGCCAACCTAGATATAAAGTCCACAGACCGTGATCTCTCAGCGGTGATCTTGACCTTTTCGCCCCCATCGTCCCAAGCTTGCTCTTCTCCCCCGTCGCTCTTTCACGGCTTTACGCCATCATACTCTTTTGAATTCAGTCACTCATTTTCTACCCACTTATACGCTCCCTCTCGTTTCGTGAATCAGGCATTCATTATGAAGGGACTTATTCTCAGTGCCGCCCTCGTCGGCGGAGCCATGGCCCAGGCCGGCCCCTACATGCCCTGCGGAGGCAAGGGATGGACCGGAGCCACGACCTGCGTCTCTGGATACACCTGCGTCAAGCAGAACGACTACTACAGCCAGTGCGTCCAAGGCAGCGCCAGCGCCGGTGCCGTCAGCGCCCAGCAGGTCACCACCATGAAGACATCGACGAGACGCAGCTGTAAGTCGAAGACCGCCGGATCCGCCGCCGCCAGCGTCGTCGTGCCGCAGGCGCCCACCTCGAGCGCTGCCGGAATCCCAACGACCTCTGCCGGTGCTGCCGTCAAGCCGTCCGTCCAGCCCGTTGACACCAAGACAGCTCCGTCAACCTCCTCCAGGCCTACCAGCAGCCACGCCCCGGTCAAGTCCGTTGCCGCCGAAGCCGTCTCGTCTTCCGCTCCCGTGGTCCAGCCCTCCACGACTTCCGCCGCTCCCGCGACGACCTCCAAGGCTGCCGCCACCTCGGCCGCACCTGCCACGTCCGCCAAGGCCTCTTCCGTGCCCGCCGCCTCTGCTTCCGCCACTCCTGGTAAGACCGGCAGGTTCAAGTGGTTCGGTTCCAACCAGTCCGGTGCCGAGTTCGGCCAGGGCACGCTTCCTGGTACTGCCGGCAAGGACTACACCTTCCCGGACACTACCAAGGTCGATGTAAGATGGCATGCGACTTGATACCTGAGATTCACACTGACAACGAAACAGACTTTGATCAGCCAAGGATACAACACCTTCCGTCTCAACTTCCTCATGGAGCGTCTCACCCCCAGCGGCCTTACCGGCAGCTTCGACGCTGACTACCTCGCGGGCCTGACCAAGGCCATCACCCACATCACCGCCGCCGGCGCCAGCGTCGTCCTAGACCCCCACAACTACGGCCGCTTCAACGGCAACATCATCATCGATACCGCCGCCTTCAAGACCTTCTTCACCAACTGGGCCACGCTCTTCAAGTCCAACGACAAGGTCATCTTCGACACCAACAACGAGTACAACTCCATGGACCAGGACCTCGTCCTGAAGCTGAACCAGGCCGCCATCGACGGCATTCGCGCCTCCGGCGCCACGAACTACATCTGGGTCGAGGGCAACTCCTGGACTGGCGCGCACAGCTGGACGAGCACCAACGACAACATGAAGGCCCTCACCGACCCTCTCGACAAGATCGCCTACGAGATGCACCAGTACCTCGACAGCGACTCCAGCGGCACGTCCGAGACGTGCGTCTCCGCCACCATCGGCGTCGAGCGCGTCAAGGACGCCACCGAGTGGCTGCGCACCAACGGCAAGGTCGGCGTTCTCGGCGAGTTCGCCGGCGGTGCCAACGACGTCTGCAAGCAAGCTGTCACCGGTCTCCTCGACTACCTCCAGGAGAACTCCGACGTGTGGGTCGGTGCTGCGACGTGGGCCGCTGGTCCTATGTGGGGCTCCTACATGTACTCCTTTGAGCCCGAGACGGGCGCCGCGTACAACTACTACAACGACTTGTACAAGACGTACCAGTAGGTAGGGATGCCGGAGATGGCCTGAAAGCGCTGGAGCCAGGCCTAGAGGTCGCAGACCTGTTGGAACATTCTCTATGATGTTCTAAAGCTTGGGTTGTATGCAGAAAATCTCTTTCTCTTGTATAAAATAGCACAAAGCTTTTGATAGTCGGCGTCGCATGTCGACTCATGGCGGATTTCACTTCTTGTATCTATGCTTCAACACCACCTCGTCTTGAATCAGACAAACTGTGTCCTTTTGAATGGGATTTTTTTCTACTCAAATTGTCGTGGAGAGACGTGTTGCTACATAATCATTGTCAAATGCTTTTGACTGACATCCGGGTGGCTCGGGACCGCTCCGGTCGAGACCGGCCCACTCTCCCGCCGAATCCGGTGTCAAGTCCGGGATGCACGGTCAAGAGACGCGTATTTGAACCGTCTGCGCGGAATTTTTCCTGAATTCTCTATGGCGACAGACTCAGCGTCCGAAATTTGAAAATGCAAACTCCGTTGGCAGCATTATCCCAAACGCGTGACATACTCCAACTCAGCGCCGGCTTGCTCTAGGAATTCTCGTTTGTATAGAATACGTGTTCTCGGTCATCATTCGCGACCGAGTTCTCCGAACCACGGGACACCGTGGCTGTCGGACAGAACTTGGGACTTTGGTAAACGACTCCGTCGCTGAAATCACGTGACCTGACATGCAGGGCGTAGATAACGACACGCGAGATCCAAAGGATTCGGGATCCCCTGCAAATGACTCACTCTGGTCAAGTTGCGTCCGACTACGACTCGAGATCTGATTTTGCCTGTCAAGCAGCTTCTCACAAAGGTCACATCCAGTACCTGGCAGAGTTCTCTTTGAGCAACCCCCGTCGCAGGTACAGCCATGGCGACGCAGACAGCCACGGAGCTCACAACCTATGAGCCTGCGGCTTCACCGCCACGCGCTGCGCTGAGAAAGAGCCACGAAGCCCCAGCGAGCCTCAATGTGCCGCTGGTCGCTCACGGCTCTGCCGAGGCCACGACTGCGGTCCCAGCGGAGACCGCCGTCGTCCTCTCGAAAGCAAGAGCCGCCATGGTCATCGCGCAGGTCTGCGGCCAGCTGTTCTTCAGCAGCTTCTGCAACGGCATCATCGTCGTCGCGCTGCCGTCCATGCAGACCACCCTCGGCCTGGCGGAGGGCCTCCTCGTCTGGCCGAGCTCCAGCTACTTCCTCACGGCGGGCTCGTGCCTGCTGCTGGCGGGCTCCGTCGCGGACGTCGTCGGGAACAAGCGGGTGAACCTGTTCGGGTCCTTCTTCAGCGCCGTGTTCGCCATGGCCTGCGGCGTGGCGCGGACGGGCGGCGAGATCATCGCCTTCCGCGCCCTCCAGGGCGTCACGAACGCCATCATCACCCCGTCGTCCATATCGATCATCTCGAACAACGTGGAGGAGGGCACGCCGCGTAACATGGGCTTCGCGTTCATGGGGTTTGCGCAGCCGCTCGGGTTTTGTTTCGGCCTCGTGCTTGGCGGAGTCTTTACCGATACCGTGGGGTGGCGGCCGGCGTTTTACCTCGCTGCGGCTGCGAGTGGAACGCTGTTTTTGCTGAGTATTTGGGCTTTGCCGCAGGATGCTGGGTCGAAGACAGCTCTGTCCATGTGGAAAAGACTGGTCCATGAGATTGACTGCGTCGGTGTCGTGTTAGCTAGCACGGGACTGGCGTCTTTGTCTTATGTGTTGGCGTGAGTACCTAGTCCATTGCGGTCATCATACTTTGGCTGATTTATTCCCAGTTCGCTTTCAGCCGACATTAACAACATCCATAAACCATCCAGCATTGCCCTCTTGGCTTTAGCAGGCTGCTCAGTTCCCTCCTTCGTTGGCTGGATGCATCGCCAAGTCAAAACAAACCACACAGCTCTGATTCCCAACTCGCTGTGGAAAAGCCATGTCTTCACCAGTTGCTGCGTCATGGTTCTTCTCACCAACGCCTTGGCCAACTGCATGGAGCTGTACAGTAGTCTGTTGTAAGTTAGCCCGATCTTTCTCATCTCGGCTGCCAGCGTCGCTTACAAGAGATCCCAGTTTCCAGCAAGTCCAGGAAGCCTCCGCCATCAAGGCATCGCTGCAAGTCGTACCGTCCCTCGTCGCAGGCGCTCTCACCAGCATCGCCACAGGGATCTTCGTGCATCGCATGCCGGTCCTGTGGATGCTGCTGATCTCGTCTGCGATGAGCACCGTCGCGCCGCTCCTCATGGCTCTGATCCGGACCAATCAGCTGTATTGGGAGAACGCGTTTTTCGCGCAGGTGAGCACACGAGGGGAAACCGCCGCTGAATGCGGACTTACGTTGCCATACTTGCGAAGCAACTGACACGCCCTGTGACCCTAGATTCTCACCCCGATCAGCTGTGATCTGCTCTTCACCGTCGGCCTTCTCATCATCTCGGATGTCTTCCCGCGACACATGCAGGCTCTGGGCGGCGCCGTATTCAACACCTGCGCGCAGCTCGGCGCGGCGATCGGCATGAGCGTGACGCAGGTCATTGCTTCATCTGTAACCAGGGAGTCTTCGTATGCGGACAAGTCTTCCCCCGACGCTTTGATGGCTGGATATAGAGTTGCGTTTTGGACGATGTTTGGCTGGATGATGGTGGTCTGTCTTGTGTGCGTAGTGGGTATGCGACGAGTTGGTGTCCTTGGCGTTAAGAGGGATTGATCTGCACGTTTCAGTTGCGTTGACCGACCCATCCAAGTCTTCTGGCCTCTGTCATGGCCCTCAAAGAGATCAAAAATTCATAGGTTAAGTCTAAAGTACAATGGCGTATCGGTACCAGGGTAGAAGTTAGACAGTTAGTAACTTAGACAGTGAAGCAGATATAGAGCAGAGAGTCGAGGTGGTACGGCATCTTCACAGTATAATAGAACTATGACGAGTTCCTCAGCAGTCGAGGATTATTTCAAAAACCCCAGCCTAGCCACAAAGGAGTGCGTCACATTAGTCCAGCTGTGCAGCCAACTTTCAGTGTTTTATCACCAGTTATCAAGATTAAACGAAACGATTATCCTGCTTATTACTGAGAGAGGTCGGGCGGGGCTGACTGCTGTCCAAATCGTCTATTCTAGCGTCATTTGTTTTTCTTCATTGCTGGCATTCTGAGGAGCCAGGAGCCAGGTCCCAAAAGCGCGGGAAACACTCCTGTGGCCACGGTAACGAGCTGGCTGGGACACCTAAAAGTCCTCGCAGATCAGAGACTAGCGATGCACTGCGGATCTGGGCGTCGACGAGAAAAATGCGTCGCGGAGCATGGTTCGTCATGTTGCATCCGCAACCATCCAGCGAGCAACCATCACAGAGCTATTTTCAGTGTTGAACCTTTTTTGTGCTATTATGTCATGATCTATCTAGTCATGCGCTGTCATTACTTTATACAGGTGAAGTGTTGAAGAATATTGTCTACAGTGTAAATGGCTGTTGAGATCTCTCACCAGCCCGTCTCAGTCCCAAATCCAGCTGACGAAGCGAATGGGCCCCTTGCTCTTGACCTCTGGTTCCTCGGGATACGCGTCGGCCTGGTCGAAGGCGTCGTGCAGCGCGATGTTTTCCAGAGGCACGATCTTGGTCTTCTTGACGAACTTGTAAATGAGGTAGGCGCCGAGGACCAAGGGGATGTCACTGGCAGGTCAGTTAGAAAGTCTGCAATAATAGAGCAGCAGGATGGGAACTCACAGATACGAAGACACGAAGCCGCTGGCGCTCCAGTTGCCCTTGGTGAACACCTCGAAGCCGCTGGTGAGCAGGATGGTGATGCACATGAAGAGCGCGACGGTGGAGGTATAAACTAGAACGCAACTTTGTTAGCATAGTAAACACTCGAAACCCCAGCACGGAGATCTTACCTGTCCACGAGTTGTGCCAAGGCAGTCTCTCCATAGCGATGCCCTGCTTCCTCATCGCAGACTTGAGGCGCAGGTGGTTCAGCAGGATCGCCGACCACGACACCAGCACACCCGCCGCCGTCAGGTCCACCAGCCACCAGAACACGGTCAGCGCGCCGTTCGACAGGCTCATGAAGCTGAGGAACATGAAGGCCGTGAAGAGCAGCACGCACATGTAGGGCACGCCCCACGCCGTCGTGCGCAGGAAGATCTTAGGCGCCTGGCCCTTGAGCGCGAGGCCGAAGAGCACGCGGGTGCCGGCCAGCAGGCTCTGGTTCGACGCGGACCACGCGGAGGTGATGACGACGGCGTTGACGACGCTGGGGATGGCGGGGATGCCGGCGGCGGAGGCGGCGATGACGAAGGGGCTCTGGGCGGCGGTGCCGTAGGCGTCGTCGAGGCGGGGGTCGTTGCTGGCGACGAGCATGCCGACGACGAGGACGGCGAGCATGTAGAAGAGCACGATGCGGGCGAAGACGCGCTTGCAGGCGCGGGGGATGGCGCGGCGCGGGTTCTGGGTCTCGGCGGCGGCCATGGCGAGCGACTCGACGCCGGCGAAGGAGAAGACGGCGCTGGTCATGACGCCCCAGTAGCCGAGGAACTTGCCCCAGTTCCCGGTGGCGATGTGCTCGACGAAGGGCCCCGGGTCCTGCCAGTAGCGGAAGCCGATGCGCGGGGTGCCGGGGACGCCGCCGAGGTCGATGACGAGGCCGAGGATGATGAGGAAGATGACGAGGAGGATCTTGAGGAGGGCGAAGACGAACTCGACCTCGCCGAAGACGCGGACGAAGGCGATGCCGACGACGAAGGTGAGGATGATGAAGATGACGATGAAGACGGAGGGGTTGAGGTCTGTCCAGAACTCGAAGAGGACGCAGATGGCGGTGATCTCGGAGGGGATGGAGAGGATGTTGCCGTAGACGAGGTTCCAGCCGATGGCGAAGCCGAGGGCGGGGTCGACGAGGAACTCGGCGTGGCGGACGAAGGAGCCGGTGACGGGGAGCAGGGCGGAGACCTCGCCGAGGGCGAACTGCACGGCGCAGACGATGAGGCCGACGGTGGCGTAGCCGAGGAGGGCGCCGAGCGGGCCGCCGGTCTGGATGGCGCCGCCGAGGCCGAGGAAGAGGCCCGTGCCGATGGCGCCGGCGATGCCCAGCATGGACAGGTGGCGCTGCTCGAGGCCGCGCTTCAGGTCGCGGTCCTCGGTGGCGGTGACGAGGTCGCCGTTGTGGTCCTCGCGGGGCTCAAACGGCCCGCCGCGCGGCGCCGAGGAGGCCGCCTCGATGTCGTCCGAGGTGATCCAGGCATGCCGGGTGACATCGGTGATGCCCGGAGACTTGGCGCCCGGGAACGGGATGGTCTCGGTGCTGCGGCTCATCGCGGCTGTGATTTGCTGCACACCGCAAGACAGGGGGAAACCTTCACCTCTCTCTCTCTCACCGAGGTCTGAGAGGTAGTGAGACGCGAGGAGAGGGACGCAAAGATTGACCGCGTCCGACAATGGTTCGCGCCGGTGAACTGTGTCGCGATAACACTGGATTACGTAACCCGAAACGCCGCGATCGGAAAAGGCCTGAGGGACAGGAACTGGAGGAAGAGAGGTTTCACCACGGGGAGCACAAGAGGAAAGAAACCTACGTCCTACGCAGATCTCTGGTTCATGCGGCTCTGGGCCATGACGGACGGGCTTGAAAGGGAATTGGGAAACGAACAAAAGGGTGGACGACGACTTCGCAGAGAAGAAATTTCGGCCGTCTTATCGCGACTCCATTTCGGAAGGTGAGATTTCTCATTTGATGGTGCCATCTGCGCCAAGCGGGGCCCGTCCCACCCTCCGCTGCAGGAACGTTACCGCAATCGTCCAAAGTGGCACGTACATCCCTGTCTTATCGGCTTATCGCGTGTTTCGAAACCGAGGCTTCTTGGGAACTTTTGGTACGGGACTGACTCGAACCCACGGGCGTCGGCTCCCACAGACTACAGTCAGTCCAGCTGCAAGAATTCGGGTTCCGTTGGGTCTGCTTCTCTTCTCCAGATGCTATTACGAACACTCTTCGGTATGCACATGCGGTGCGTAGAAAGCTGTTTCCCTTGGAGCCTTAGACGGGCGGACACGAATAGTCTAAATGGCCCGGCACTGATACATCTAGGAGGTCCTACCGATGTGGTCAATCGTAAGTCCGGAGGGCGGCTCCGCACTTGACGTCCGGGCCGTCTTTGGCCTCGGGAAAGCCCTGGAGGACCGGGTCCGTGTGCGGAGCCGCAGCGCCCCACACCACCGACGCCGGCGTTTTCACAAACTTGGGCAGATTTACCTAGCGTGCCACCAATACTTATCAACCGTGAGAATCTTTAAGAGTCAATCGGGACTTTTCGTGAAAATTTAAAGGTTCAGGAACTAAGAAATTTCGGGCTGAGCACCCTCAATGAAGACAACATCCACAAAACGCCAGAGCTACCTGCGGAAGCATTCCATAGCACAGGGCTACCGCCAAGCCCGGCACCGTCAATGTTTCCGGTGAGCTTGAACAGTCCCCCAGTAACAGCCTTTGAATCAGTTGATTCACAAACATTGGGTGCCATATTCACGATAGCAGCCTGAACTAAGACGTGCCTGAGGACGTGTACCCGTCAGCCAAGCTACATGTGTCTTCCGGGGTGTACATTACTAGTATTCATCTTCCCCAGCCTCAGAAAACTCAGAACAGGCAATGCAGCGATGAACCGTTTATTATGACATTCTCGCAGTATTGTAATCTGTTTTCAGAAGTTATTGGGAACAGCACTGACCTTGTGTGGTTTAGGACTCCATGTCAGATTTCTCAGAACCCGAAGTCACCTAGTCAGGAAGCAGGTTTTTCAGACAATCTCGCAGAAGTTTCACCTTCTTTTCTACGATATCACGGCCAGTTGTCGACTTTTTGATCTCAGCCATGGTTCTTCGGACCTTCTTGTCGGTCTTCTGAGAAACCGTTCCTGGGCAGAATAGTTCCGGAAGCCTTTGCAACAAGTCGTTATCAACGGCCAAGCTAATGTCGGAAATGACTTTTTTGAAGAGTCGTCTGTGGGAAGGCTTAGTAAAGTCGGTCTGACATGACATATTGAGTAATCTTGACGTCTTACCTCAAAGTCTGCTTCGACGCAGTCAATCACCAGCGCGTTTGCCTGATGGTCCAAATTTCTTGGGCCCTCGTTGTATGTTGTCATGTTATTGATGTCAGTGTACCTCTTCAGTCGTTTCGGCCAGCCAGCTTCACTCTTTCCAGAAACTCCGGGTCATGGTGTTTAAAGGCCTGCGGAGATGTTCTTGATGTAAAGGCATCATCCGTCGCCTTTATAAAGCAGGATTCAACCTGTTTTACAAGCAGGCAATATCATGTCGGAAATTCCCTCCTGCGCAGATGCAGACACACGATGAGCAACGATTGCTCTGACGACGGTTTCAGCGTCCTTGACAATGTTGTCCCGAAACCGGCTGATCAATTCCTCCCGTGGGACGACATTGGCCATTGAAGACGTTCCAGGTCATGCCAGAATGGAAGCTACATGGGGGCTGACATCCTCTGCTCTGAACCACGAATATGCACTGAATTCAGGCTGCTTGACGACAGGATCGTCGTAACACCCTTCAACAGCGTTCTTCATGCTCTGGGCGAATTTGCAGCTGGTTTCCGTGAGTTCATCAAGGTCTTCGTGGACCAGTCGAGAACTCCTTCCGAGCCAAGGTAATCTAACTACACAGGAAGATAATTTGTCGCTGATTACAGACGAAGTACCATGGAGTTTGACGCAAGGAATGATCTCTGAAAACCTTTCCTAGGCGAGATGCAAAGTTGCTCGTTCCGAATTTTGTTTTTCCCCTCTGACAACAGGCTGATTTGACGGATGTGTAAGTGTGTGCCAAGCTTGACCCGTGTTCACGAAAACGTGTCATTCATGCTGGAATCGTAGTGGCCTCAACGTATTTTCCTCCTCTCAAATCGCGATACCCATGAAAGCCCTGCGAACAAAAGTCATCTGGGTGCATTGATAACAACCCCAGTGTTCTTTTTCCCCCAGGGTCCAGCTCGTTTGCCGCCTTGACAAGGCTCTGATCCCAAAATTTCCCCCGACAATCGCTTTCAACGGAGGCCAGGATGATACTTCGAGGGTTCTCCAAGCGATCCATCATCATCCTGCGGATGTAATCGCTAGGTGATGCGTGTGGGTACGAGTAGGGAAGATTGATCATCGTGAGGTGCGCGTCCTGTAGCTCGCACCTTTCGATCCGAACGATGTCTTTCAGAACAAAATGACCAGCCGCTGGCTCTCCATCTCAGCCTTGGCAGCCTGGAGGATACAGCTAAGGCTCGGCTTGCGGTCGAACGTCTGACTAAAGTTACGCAACCGAGTCTGGTCTTCTGCAGATCTCCCCGTCGACGGTACCATGGACACAGTAGTTTTCGCACAGGTAGCGGGCCAGGTGGTAATCTCGATGACGAAAGGGTGGAACTGTTTCTTTGGGTTCTCTCTTCCATGCCAACCAGTCTGTTTTTCTGCTGCAGGAATCCCGATAGTGTCTGAGACGATGCATTTGACGGATGAATCTCCGCAAAGGATGTGTTCTGGAAGTTTGACGTGTTATCCGAGGCCCTTCAGTCGAAAATTGCGGAGTGCGTGTAGCTGAGAGTTGATTTCATCTTGAGAGGCCATTTTTGGGATCATTTGACTTGCTGTTATTATCGCCAGTAGCGGCTGTGATGAACAGGACCGTAGCTAGCAATCGCGGTTCTGCGGGGGGAACATACAGTGTCTGGCGCTGTTAGATGAAGGTGTGAGGCAATCATTTAGCTACGTCTGGGCATTTCTTGCTTTCCACCCTCGAAAGCCAAAACTGTCGAAGACAAATAGACATTCACATGGCATGCTATCAAAGCGGAGATTCTAAGTTCTGGCAGCAACATGGATCCAAAGCCAACATCAAGAGCTAAATTCTCATACAGATGCACATGTGATTGCTTTTAAGTCGAGCCTAGATGATCCAAAGTCCTCGGGATGAAGCCCTCTTATTACGCGGAAGCTTCCGTTTGCTTTAGAGTGGCATATTCCGTCGGCCAGTCTAATTTCATACGGTGAAGGGTGGGCTAATTCAAAGTACATAAACAGACGACAATCTCAGCAGCCGGAAGCAGTCGACCCCTACCACCTTCACACTGAATGCCGTCGAAGTGTATAGTTCGTAACAAATCACTGACTGACTATGCAATGAGTCTACAGGACAGTGGTGAATGAAACAAGACCCCAAGACCCCCAAAAGCTGATCGATCCCATGTGTCTTTCAAGGATCTGCTTGCTTGAACACACAACAGGGTTTCTCGCGGCTGGCCTAAGAGAAAAGCCCATGGAGGCTTTGGGAGATTATGTGAATGAATGGGCGATCAGGCACCTGTGGGTCATTGAAGACAGAATTTCCACATGTGAGGCATCGCAGTCGCGGTCAATGACAATGGGGTCCATGGACACGGGTTGTGGATGCTAGGATTACAGAAGGAGAAGAGCCAACTGTCAATCACAAGATGTCTCATCAGTCCAGTCCAACGACCTTGACTAATCCAATCAGGATCTTAGACTCAACTTAGCTTCATCCTCAAAGCCGAACAGACAAGTATGCACACCAAAAAGGAATCATAGTGCTCCCGGCAAGGCTCGAACTTGCGACCTTTGGATGTCTCCACCCTGGGCAGAGTCATAGACAGTTGCTATGAGACCAACGCTCTTCCAACTGAGCCACGGAAGCGAAAGAAAGACGTGATTGGCTGCGTAACTCCATCCTTCC
>JABGLZ010000788.1:98101-149192 GCA_014705045.1 Colletotrichum theobromicola
CAAGAGGGAGACAAGAGACGGTCAGCATGACCATGGATTCACGTGGAAATATTCGTGTTTGAATGGTGCAGTAGGCGGGCGGGCTGGCTGGCAGCGTCCCGACTACCTTGATGCATTTCCCCCCCTCAACACTCACACTCCCCCTCGCACTCCGAAATCGCCCGGAGCGGTGGACAGGGTTTCGGACTGCCAACAACTCTCGCACCGCTCCAATTTCATTAGTAATATTTCCAAGGGGGACGGTGCTCCCGGGGGGGGCCTCATGACTAGCCTCAACCCAAGTGACCGATTGCCGGAGATAATGTGGACGCCCCGATGTTAGCCGGAGCCACCTTTCCGGCGTTGCGGAGACAGCTCTTAGCTTATCTGCCACCGTGAGACCCACCTCGTCCGTGTGGCATAAGAGACGGCGCCTGCACCACCACCATCGTCCAGTCCCCGTGGCTCTGCTCATCTCTCTTTCTTGGTTCAACCTCTCGTCGAGCCTTGGAACCGCAGGCTGAAGCTGTTGCAAAAAGTCACTTACACGACAACAACACTCTTTCACCAATACCACTCACTTATACCACCAAGCCAACCTCAGTCTCGCTCTCCCACCGGCCATCTTCATTCCTTCTCCACAATGGGTTCCATGCCAACTCCCCTGCGCGTCGCCATCGTCAAGGCGTACGACCTCGAGGAGCCCAAGCACAGGGGCATGGTGCAGTCCTTCCGCGACAACATCCGCCGCCACGTCCCGGACGCCCTCGTCGACGCCTACCAGCCCATGGCGGACGTCAGAGACCTCCCCGAGCCCGCCGACTACGACCTCATCATCATCACCGGCGGGCTGAGCAACCTGTGCCAGGCCCCCTCGTGCTACGAGCCCTGGGTCAACGCCGTGCTCGAGTGGATCCGCGGGGTCGTCTCGACGCAGCACATCACCAGGACGAAGCTGATGGGAGTGTGCTGGGGCCATCAGGCTATCGCCACCGCCTTGTCTGGGTCCATCGGCAGCTTCGAGTTTCCAAGGGTACGTTCACACCATCTCGGTGTCAAAACGCGAAGCCACTTTGAACTGGGGACTAACATCCTATCAACAGGTCGGCGTGGAGGAACTCCCCCTCAACCAAGACGGCCAAGCCCTCTTCGGCAAGACCTCCATCGTAAGTCCCCTTATTCAGACCCCTCACTCGACCTGTGGTCGCTAACCGCCGCCGGCCCCCGTCAAAGAAAATCACAAAGTTCCACAAGCGCTTCGTCAAGGACGTGCCCGCGGGCTTCAGGCCGCTGGCCCCGGACAACGAGATCCTCCTCGCCGACTCGGGCCTCGTGCTCTCGATGCAGGGCCACCCGGAGATCCAGGGCGAGCTCGCGCGGCAGCTCTTCGACCACGACGTGGCGTACTACAGGCAGACGCTGCCGACGGAGGAGGACCTGCAGCGCTACTTTGCGCAGATGGACGACAGCAGGGAAGATGGCGAGCTCATCTTCAAGAAGGTCGCGGCGTGGGCTGCCTCGTGAAGGGCGGACGACTCTCTCGGTGGGGAAGAGAAAAGTTTTTCGATTCTAGTCACATTATTCAAAATAAAAAGCGTTTTTCTTTTTTGGTCAGCTGGATGCCAGTTTGTTGGGTGTAAGAGGGTACTGGTTTCAGGTTCTCTGGCTTGTATCTGTCTAATTCGTGAGAACAATATCATTCCAAACGCGTGGAGGACGTTTGGGCCTGGGCTCTATCCAACGCCTGCGAGAGGTCCCCCGTCTTCCGTCTCCTGATGTCCCCGGCGGCGTACGGGTAGTCGCAGCCATCCTCGACCGCCGAAGCCCGCGCCGCATCCCTCCGCCGCTCCGCCACCAGCCACCGCGACGCAGTCACGACGGCAAACACCACATCGACGAAGTTGAGCGCGTCCACCAGCGCCTTCCACTGGAACCCGACAGCAGGCGAAGAATCACACGGCTCTATCGCATTGCGTAGGCTTTGCGTCCCGTCCCATACGTGATCCCCAGCCGCGTCGTCATGCTGGCGGGCCCAGCCATCGTGGCTGCGCGTCAGCAGGACCGGGTGCAGGGGGTGCAGGTCGTGGTCTCGCGCCGCGCTGCCGTCGCTGAGGGAGCCGGTCTTCGTCTCTGGTCGGGCGCGGTAGGGCTCGTGGGGGTACGCGAAGATGTGCAGGATGGAGACGGCCGCCATCTCGAAGCAGAGGATCGTGTTGGGGATCCCGACGGCCCATGAGGGGTAGGATATCGTCGCGGTGGACTTGATCGGGCCGTCTTCCTTCATGAGGAAGCTGAAGATGAACTGTCGGGGGTTATGAGCGACAGTTCGTTCGTTGGGAAGATGTAGCGCGCAGCTTATGACCCACCGTCTGGACGTAAAAGAGAAACACCACCAACTTGATGGCGAGAAACTTCAACAGAGGTTGGTGGGCTTCGAGCTCTTTCTTGGTCTGCTGGTAGAACTGAAGCAGGCACATCATCGCAGTCACCAGCGACAGGATCTCGATGACCATAACCTTCGCAACACGATCAGCAGATGGCCTCCGTGGTGTTTGTTCGCAGATAAATGACGGAAGCGTACCCAGATCTTGGCATGGCTGGCACTGCTCGACTCTTCGCAGTACACATCAGCGGCCTCGGTGATGCACTTGACGAGAGCGCCGAGGAACTTGACGATACAGAATTGGAAGACGCAGAACCAGATGGTCTGGATACAGTCAGTCTGGTCTGTGCCTCTTACGATAGACGAGTGATCTCAAAAGACATACGTTGAACCACTTCAGGCCGTCCACGCTGCGGTCTTTCCTGCGCCCGATGTGGACCACCAGGAAGCGTATCGGATGGATCCACGGCTTCGGCTCCACCAGGGAGAACGCCCGTCGCAGGGTGGCGGGGTCCGGGTGCAGGAGCTGGCACAGTAGCAGGAAGAAGGCCGCGATGACGAGGGACTCGTAGAATTCGTAGATGCTGGCGAGGTAGACGTGCTGCTTGTAGAACTCGATGCTGAGGGTGCAGGCGATGGTGTAGATTGGGACCATCAGCAGGATTCGGACAATTCTAACGAGGATGTCAACCGGAAGATTCCCCACGTGAAGACTGCCCGAGAGATGTTCACTGTTTCTGTTCACTCGGTTTCGTGTAGTGCCTGGCGTGCTGGAAGACCTGCCAGGCTGTGAGGCAGCATGCTACGATGGTGGCGGATGTTGAGAGGGAGAGCAGGAGGCCGTGGACTCGGATGCCGCTCGTGAGCTTCTGCTCGACGACTGTGGAGGCGGCGTGTTAGGTGCCTTATCATTTATGCTCCCCTATTGGCAGCAAGATCGTTTGTGGATGACTTACTTGGGACATTGAGAGGGTGCTCTGTGCACTTCGCCATTCGGAAATAGGTGGCTTACTGTTTCCACAGAGGAATCCGGATTGCTGTGAGAGCTTGGCAGTCCAAATTTCTTCAAAACAGAGAGTTTTCGGTTTGAGTGATTGTTCAAAAGAGGAGAAAGATAGTAGTAATTGCAATAGCAGCCTAAGAAAACCTGGACTGGTGATGAAGGGATCTATTACTTATTCCCTCCTACTCCCCTTGCGCGACGTCAAGACAAACTTTCCGACGGCTCCTTGCCGCACTCCGGGATGATCTTGATTGCTGTCTCGTTAACGGGGGTCGCTCGTTGCGTAACCAATAGAAGCGCCAGCAGCTCGTACCAAGAGTTGCGTCGAGACACTTGTCTACCGTCCAAATGGAGGTTTGCTCCACAGCCCACTAGGCTGAGTTTCATAGCCACAAGTTCATCAAGACTGGATAAATGGGTGTGCGGGAGGATATGGGGTCCCTTTTTTACAGTTCCAGTCCTGACTCGTTTGGTGGCAGAACTTAGCCTCGTAAATCTTAAACGATAACGAAATCCGTAAGATGGGTTTACCATGGGATGGGGCAAATGCGCAGCAGCCTCAGATCTGCCTTGAGGCTTGGCACGTTGATCCTCGTTTGATGCTTGCTCCCCCACACCGGTGCTTAAATGCACTTCGGAACCCCGATGTTTTGGGGTAGTTGAAAATCCGATGGATGGGGGAGACTTGAAAACCCGACGCGCCTCACGGTTGGAACACACCGACATGTTGAAAACGAAAATCCGACGCATGATACATACGCGAAAAGCCGACACGGGTTGAAAGGCCGAAATCCATGGATTTGCATGTTTTGCACAACGCGGTCGACACTTTGTTCAAGTCAGACCATCCAATCGAGATGATGGATGACGCAGCGTCGTAGGTGATCTCCCGCCGGCAGTTGAACTCTGAGCTGCCACACTCGCCTTCATCGCTCACGCTTGACGATATCATCTGAGGATTTCATGGCTCGGGGGAACATGCACGTTCCACCAAGGCCGGTGAACCGTCCACATACCGTATTTGGTCGACTCTGGGAGGCCCAGCCAATCATCTCAGAGATATTGCTCATGTCAATGCCTGTCATCCGAAGGTGGTCTTGCAGAGGTGGGGGTGTTGCTGCACCATGATACAGCTGCTTGCGAGTGGCTGAATCACAAAACAGGGTCTCGCTGCCAACGATGCTACCCACGGTCAGCGTCACTTAGTCTACTGCCCGAAATCCGTCTGTTGATGCAGTATTTGCAGCATAACTCGGAGTGTAAGGCTCCCGTGGTGATGAAGTCCACTATGAATATGCACGCCAACAAAAAACAGTCGACAGCTTCAGCATCCTTAAAAAAGCAGACAACCCCTTTCAAACACCCCGAGTCCTTCTTACTCATCTTTCACATAAGCCATTCAACCAAACATTCCACTCTCATCAGATCCAACATCACTCAAGCCAACACCACGGTCCAAACATCCAACGATGGCATCCTCATCGCCCGTAGCCCATCCGTACTCGTGGACGGACGCCGCCCTCCCGCTGGGCCTCGAACTACGACCGCACGGCTACATCATCACCGCCTTCCTCGTGGTCCTCGTGACGTCCGTCGCCTTCAAGCTGGCGAAAAGGGACAACAGCATCCCCTTCGTCGATCCCCCGACATGGCTCCGCCCCCGGCCTCTGGCGCGAATGGACTTTTTGAAGACGGGGATGGACGTCCTCGAGAAGGCGAGGTCCTTAGTTGCGGACAGGCCGTTTAGGGTGTTGTCGGAGAATGGCGATTTGACGGTGTTGCCTCCGCGGTTCGCTCATAGTATCCGCAACGAGGATGATTTGAACTTTGGAGCGTTCATCAAGGCGGTACGTTACTTTTCCCGGTTAATGTATAATCTGTGTAAACTGTGTTAAAACTTATCATATTGTTTGTCTGTTGCTTGTCGAGTGTATGGATAAACTAACGCGTTTTGGCGTAGGATTTCCATTACGGAATTGCGGGTTTCGAGCCTTTTGGCTTCGTCGACCACGACTCTCAGATCTTGCAGAATGTTGCGAGGAAGCAGCTCACAAAGTACCTCAGTAAGTGCGGTTTCAACTAATCAAACATGAACTCAAGCTGACTAGACGGTGCTTCCAGACACAGTAACCGAACCGCTCTCGCTCGAAACAGCCTTTGCAGCGAGCCACATCTTTGGCGAGTCTTCCGGTATGTGCCCTTCTTCACCCGCAGAACGCGTCGTTGACTGGAAGTTCTTGAAACTAACAAACTCCTCCGAAAAAGAATGGCGCTCCGTCCCCGCCAAGGACGCGATCCTCGACCTCGTCGCCCGCCTCTCCTCGCGCGTCTTCCTCGGCGACGAGCTCTGCCGCAACGAGGACTGGCTGCGCATCACAAAGGACTACACCGTCGTCTCCTTCATGGCCGCGATGAAGCTCACCTTCGTGCCCCGGCGCCTCCGGCCCCTGGTGCACTGGTTCCTCCCGGACTGCCGCCTCGTGCGGCGCTACCTGGCCGAGGCGCGCGCGCTCATCAGCACGGTGATCGACCAGCGGCGCGCGGCGAAGCGGGAGGCCGCGGCCAAGGGGGAGGAGGTGCCTAGCTACAACGACGCGATTGACTGGGCTGAGATGGAGTGCAAAGGGCAGGCGTACGACGCGGCTGTCTTTCAGGTGAGTCTTGTGGTCGAGGCGAGGTATCTTGGGTACTGGGGTTTGGCTGACAAGTTCACGAAGTTGACACTAAGCTTCGCGGCCATTCATACCACCACGGATCTGCTGGCCCAGACGATGCTGTTCCTCGCTAACCAGCCTGAGCTCATCACCCCCCTGCGCGAGGAGATCGTGCAGGTGCTAAAGGCGGAGGGGTGGAGGAAGACGGCGCTGTATAACATGAAACTCATGGACAGCGCGCTGAAGGAGACGCAGCGGATGAAGCCGAACTCGATGTGTAAGCCAAGCCCCCCCAAACCCATCCCGGAGATGAGAACGCGCTCTGACAGTGGGGGTGCCTTCATCAGTCCAAATGCGCCGCCTCGCGACCAAGGACATCACGCTCGACGAGGGCATCACGATCCGGCGGGGCGAGCGCGTCGTGGTCGACGCGTCCGCGATGCAGGACGCCCGGGTCCACGGCGCGGACGTGGCCACGTACGACATCCGCCGGTTCCGGCGCATGCGCGAGGAGCCCGGCAAGGCGCACAAGGCGCAGCTGGTGACGACGAGCCCCGAGCACCTGGCCTTCGGCCACGGGCAGCACGCGTGCCCGGGCCGGTTCTTCGCGGCGAACGAGGTGAAGGTGGCGCTGTGCCATCTGCTGCTCAAGTACGACTGGAAGCTGGCGCCCGGGAACACGGCGGACCCGTTCGTGGTCGGGGTCGCGCGGCAGATCAACCCGGCGACGGTGATTATGTTCCGGAGGAGGGAGGCGGAGCTGGATGTTGACTCGTTGGGCTTTGGGGTCGAGGGTGGTGAGAGGGAGTAGGGGCTGTTTGAGGGACGTGCTTGAGGTTCTTCTCGGGACAGCTGCCTCTTTTTTTCTCCTTTCTTTGTCAGGTCGAGTTCCTTGTCTTTTGCGCCCTGGGTCATTGGGTCTCTCCTTTGTGTTACTTGGTAACATCATGATAGAGTTGCAATATGCGAACCAGGAATGTTTGGCGATTCAAACACGATCCATAGCTTATTCATGTAGTGCCTCCTGAATCGTGAGTGAGGAGTCCATCGATGGGCCGGTAGGGCTCTGGAGATCCGCTTCGACATCCCGAGCAAGCATGTCAACGGCCCCGCCGAGTTGAGTTGCCGTTCAGAGACTCGAACGACTCGACCACTTACCCAATGCGTGCAGAGCCTATATCCTCGAGTTCAAATCGAGACTGACACGTGTTCTTCGTGGAAAGCAGTTCTCATTGCCGGAAAACCTGTGAGAAAGTGTTGGCTGGTTTCCGTGTCAACCATCTCACGGAGAGGACCCCGCGAAGCTTGCATCGCAGGGTTAGGTAATAGATATATCCGTACGGATAGCCTGACAGGTCTCCAGTCGACGCCGCAGACGCGCACTAGTACTATGTAGGCACGAACACCGTTGACTGCCGGCCCCCACCCTCCGGAGATCGAAACACTGCATGTTTGTTTGGTGCCCGACAACTGAAATGTGACACGATAAGAACCAACAGATCCAGATCCGTGCAGCAGCAGCAGCAGCAGCAGCAACATCGGCAGAAACAGCACCATAGATTTGTTTCCCGTTTCAATTCAAAGCGGGCCGCCAGCCCGCCCGCGCGATATCTCTCGCAGTCTCTGCAAAAAGACGCCCAATAAGGGGAAATTGTCATGAGCGCCCCTGGTGGCCGAGCGCTGCAAAAACTGGCGCACCGCGCGGGAGAAGAGCCAATCACCACCCTGTCCTCCTCAGGCGACTGTGGGTCTCGTCGATGGCAGCGGGCGCCGTTAATTGGTCCGTATGGCACGGAGTGCGGGGCCGGGGGATGGCTTGGCCGGCAGCCCGGGGTCATCCGCAATCCGGGCTCTCGTTTCCCCCCTCTCACACTCTCAGTCTCTCACACTCTCACACTCTCACAGCTCTCTCTCAAAGGCTCTCGAACCCCCAAAACTGCCTGGCCCCCCTTCCCTTCCCCTTCCCTTTGAAGGGTCATTCGCCGCTCGCAACCAACCTTCTGTTCTCCCCTCCCCCCCATCCCCCCTTGAACAATTTAAACAAGAATTCCCCTTTCCTCTTTTCTTTTCTTTTCTCCCGCGTCATTAGTGGAGCGGCGGTGCTCCTGTCACATCTCGCCCGGCCCCCTCCTCGATCCTTTCTCAGAAGCTAGCTGGCTACGGATACGTACGTACGTAGCTGGAAGAGGGGAACGCGAGAGAGAGAGAGAGGGAGAGAGATCAGAGATCTGGTGTAGCTGCTGCCTGCCTCCGTACCTAGTGCGAGATCTCACATCCGTATGGTAGTCCCAGTGGGTTTTCATGTTTCACAGCACGGTCCCCCCCCTCCTGCGCGCGCGCACCGCAGACGACGCACACGGCTACCACCATCATCATGGCCAACAGCCAACCGCCCGCGACGTCCACCACCACAATTACCATCACCACCAACACCGCCCGTGATGCCGCCGCATCGGTCCAGCAGAAGCCACCCCCGAGGAAGAGGAAGTCCACCCCGCGCTCTCGAGAGGGCTGCTTGACCTGCCGGTAAGCTCCTTTCTGTCGAGTCGCCACTGCGCGCGCGCCAGCCCACGCGCACGCGCGGTTTACCCTCTTTTTTTTCTTTCTTCTTTGTGGTCATCTCTCTTGTGGTGTTTTTCCCCCGACAGCCGAGAGGCCCGCTACGGCTGCTACCCCCCTGGATTTGCATCACTTTTCTCTTGTTTCTGAGTTGCGACGGGCCGGGAATTTTGGGCAGCACGACACGTGTGTGTGAGAGAGAGAGAAACAGAAAGAGAAGAGAGAGAAAGACATCTTGGAGCGCGCAGACACTTCAGCAATGGCAAAGGCTGACTTTGTGACGTTCTCGCGACCAACAGCACGAGGCGGGTGAAATGTGACGAGACCAAACCAAAGTGCAACAACTGCATCAGACATCAATCCGGCTGCACGTGGCCCGACCCGCCTCGCCGCGGCGGCGCCGGCGCAGCTGCCGCAAACGTCCCCCTCCGCCCGGCGGCAGAGCAGCAGCAGCAGCAGCAGCACCTCACCGTCGCCCTGCGCCCGGCCCTCACCACCTCCGCCGTGAAGCTCACGCAAAAGACGGAGCGCGCCTTCAAGTACTTCCAGACCGAGTCCGCGCGGCAGTTCGCCGGCTACTTCGACAACGACTTCTGGGCCGTCACCGTCCTGCAGCTGGCCCACGCCGAGCCGTGCGTCGCGCAGATCCTCGTCGCCCTCGGCGCCCGCCACGAGGGCTACCGCAACGACGTCGTCGTCAAGCCCGACCCGGACGCCGTCATGCTCTGCCGCCGCGCCGACGAGGAGTACACCAAGGCCCTGCACCTCTTCAAGCGCCACATCCACGCCCGCCAGTGGACCGACCTGCACGTCACCCTCACCTGCGCCGCGCTGTGCATCGCCTTCGACTGGCTGCGCGGCACCGAGGCCGACGCCAACATCCACCTGCAGACGAGCCTCAACACCATGGCCATGTGGCTCTCCGGCACCGCCCCGCCCGCCGAGCGCGCCTCCATGACCCCCGTCGACTCCCCCGAGGGCCGCTTCATCCAGAAGGCCCTCAAGCCCATCTTCATCACCATGGCCCTGCACACCCGCTCCCTGCCGAGCCCGCCGACCATCCCCGTGCAGGTCGTCTCCGCCGAGGACGGCCACTTCGGCCCCTTCGCCACGCTCACCGAGGCCCGCGACGGCCTCGTGCTGCTGCTCGCCTACATCTTCCCCGAGTTCATCACGTACTACACGACCGACTTCTACGGCGACACGACGACGATGCAGAAGGACCCGCTCGGCTCGCTGCGCCGCTGGGAGGACGCGCTCAACGAGTACCTCGCGCGCCACCCGGACGAGTCGGCGGACCCGCGCGCGGACATCCTGCGCCTGTGGCACATTGGCGCGACGCTGCTCTTCCTCGGCGAGAACAACACCACCGAGGGCGAGAACTTTTACGACACCATGGTGCCGCAGTTCGAGTACCAGATCGGCCTCGCGGAGCGCCTCATCGAGACGACGGAGATCCCGCAGTGGCGGTTCTCCGTCGACATGGGCGCCATCTCGTGCCTGTACCACACGGCCGTCAAGTGCCGCAACCCGGACATCCGCCGGCGGGCGATCGCGCTGCTGAAGAGGTGGCCGCGCAGGGAGGCCGTGTACGACAGCCTGGCGTGCGCGGCGCTCGCGGAGGAGATTGTCAAGATCGAGGAGGGCGCGCTGCGGGAGGCGGCGCGGGCGGAGAAGGCGGAGGCGGCGGAGGCGGAGACGGTGCCGGTGGTGCGGAGCGAGGGCGACGTGCCGCGCCACGCGCGGATAGCGGGCAAGGTGTGGTCGGAGTGCCACAGGGATGACAGCGGGCAGAGGTATAACGAGTTATGGGTGAGGCGCGAGGGCGAGGCGGAGTGGAGTGAGGAACCGAGGAGAGTGATTTGGTGATCCCGAACCAGCCCTCTTCGATGACGGGGTTCCAAAGAAACAAAAAAAACAAAACAAAAGAACAGCAGAATTTTTGTCAAAGCCTTCTCTTCGAAAATTTTCTCTTTGTGTATAGAGCATACTAGATTAGCATCGAGTAGTCAATAATTGTCGGAACACAGCACGACTTTGACATTATATTCATTGGGCTCAGATCAGGTTTGGGGTTGCGTGCAAGCATCATGGCCATGAGTGAAGCTAGCCACCGTGCTGTTGTCCGAAGCAGTAGAAGAATGTGTTCAGGGTATTTTTCGGTGGGAAATTCGTCTCACCCCTGGTTGCGAAAACTACGTGTGTTCATTCAAACGTACGATCTTCATCTTGGGTTTCACTTTTGAAGCAAGCTGAGTGAGGATTTCAAATATGAAAAATAAACAACATCTAAAATCATACGACCCTGAATTATGATTGAAAATGACCGATTCTTACATACATGTAGGCAAAATGCGCATCAAAGTCGTTTAGACATGGTTTTAGATGAACTAGACAGCTGTGAGCAGCACAATCCTGAAATCATGGCTAAACAACTTCATCTATTCTTGTCTTCGTGAGGCGACAGTCGTCGGTGACGTGGATTACATAATCCTCCAATGCCGTCACAAGCCAGCCCCACCCATGGACAATGCTGCCTGCCGACAATCGGCAAAGTCAAACCATCACAACTTTGTTGATACCTCAGTCCTCCCACGCAACACAGCAAATGTCACCGAAGCAATAGTAACAAAGAGCACGTTGCTCCGCCAAGCAACACGGCACATCTGCCCACCATGCGCGAGTTCATGAACTACGTCCAGGGTGCCTTCTACGAGGCTACCGGCTGGAACCGCGACAACTCCTACTCGTCGCTCAACTCGACCGCCGACGGTGCGTCTCCCCCGCCAACCCGCCCGCTGCTTTGGGGTTCAACCAGGCTGACCTGAGCTCCCCTCAAATCTCCAGCTCTCCTCAACTTCCCGACACCGCAAGGCCTGCGCCTCACCCTCTCGTCCCTCGCGACCCCCCACTACGCAACCTCGTACCAGCTCGGCTCCGTGGGCGTCGTCGACGGCTCCATCTCCTACCTCTACTCCTCCGTGCCGCTCCGCGCGAGCCTCACCCCGCAGTCCGACGCGGTGCCCCTGCCGGCACTCCTCCGCTCCTACCGCCCGCTCACCGACCTCCCCCGGAGGCTCCCCGCGTCGACGCCGTACCCGCTCCTCAGCCCCGCCGCGGCGTCGCTGCTCTACGGCCGCCTCTACCTCCCCGAGTCGCTCCTCGAGGCCCTCGTCGTCAAGCGCGTGTCCCCCGCGCTGCAGCTCCAGCTCAGCGCCGTCTCGAGCAAGAACCTGCGCAACGGCGGCACGCTGCTCGGCCTCGCGCAGTACGACGTCGGGCGGTACGCGGTGGAGGGCCTGGCCTCGTCCGACGGCGGGCTGCTCGGGTTCAGGGGCGTGTACAACTTTGGCGGGGACGCGGAGGGCATTCCGCCGCCGCCACCACCGCCGACACGGCCGGCGAACGGAAAACCCGGGGGCGGCGAGGATGGTAAGGAGCGCATCTACGGCCGGTTCAGCGCCGGCGGGGAGATATACTACGGGACCCTGAACAAGTCGGGCGGCGTGAGCGTCGGCGGGCGCTTCGCGACGCTGCCGGAGCACCGCGGGACGCCGCTGACCGCGACGCTGACGCTGAACCCGCTCATGGGCAACATCAGCGCGAGCTACGCCGTCGTCGCGGGCAGGCACTGCAGCCTCGCGACGAGGATGGATTTCAACGTGTACAGCTACGAGAGCGAGTGGTCCGTGGGCATGGAGCTGTGGCGCAAGAACCTGCTGCGGAACGACCTGGACAAGCAGCAGCAAACACAACACCCCGCGCTCTCGGCGGAAAAGTTCCTCAAGCAGAAGGAGAGGAGTTTCCAGGCGAAGATGGAGTGGCGGCTGGACGACGACCAGCCGCCGGCAGCGGCGCGCGAGGTGAAGGGGCCGAGGCTGGTTGTCGAGGAGAGGCGGAAGGAGAAGCCGAGGGAACGCAGCTTTCAGGCGAAGATGGAGTGGAGATTGGACGATCCTGCGGCGGTGGATGACGGGACGACGGCAGCGACGACGGCGGGAGCGGCACCGGCACCGGGTGCGGGTGCCGTGGACGACGAGTACACGAGCGTCATCAAGGCGCGGATCGACCAGCACATGAAGATTGGGGTGCTGTGGGAGGGCAGGGTGAAGTCGCTGCTGTTCAGCCTCGGCAGCGCGATTGACCTGCGCAAGCTGGACTCGCCGTTCAGGACCCTGGGGGTGGAAATCCAGTTTTCATCATGAGAAGCGGCCGGCCCAGCTCAGCCCACTTACTATGCACGTTGGACTGAGGAGATGCAACGATGAGGAGGGAATCAATTGCCCGATGCGACGTGAGCTCCGACGCAGCGGTCTCCAATCCCGGCCACGGCACGCCTCGGTCAACCAATCCAGCAGTATGGAGCGTGGCAAGGTGGCATGGCTGAAGGTGTGCAGAGCGCTATTGCGCTTTTGCTGCCAGGATGCTGACGACGTCGCGGGTCTGGGTCCCTAGGGTTCCAAGCCGAGGTGACGCCGCTGGCAGCAGGTCGGCGCGCGGCAGAGAAATATTATGGTTGCATGGACTGGAATGGAAAGGGATACTACGTTCGTCGCCCACGCCGTCTCTCAAAGTTGAGAGGGGTGAGCATATGGTTGACCAGGGGTTTCGAAAGCTCCTCAACAGAAGTCTCCATACGTTTCGTGCAGCAAGATGGAGATGTTCATTTCTCGAGATTCCTCTTCCCACGTTTCTCAGCCAAGCCCATGCACGGTAGGCCCTTTCCGTGGGAGGGCCCAGGGGGAGGCGGCCGGCTTGGCTAAAGCTTGGTTCTGTCGATGGAGATGTCTGCCAAGCCTCCTTGGCGATGAGTTGGATCTCGACTCGAAGATGGGCTTTGTTGGTTCAGGATAGAGGAAGGGCATGGGATTTATTGGGCGCATTGAGTGGTGCATGCTTGACTGGGTTTGTGGACGGTGTGTCTTGGCTGCTGAGACTGCTTGCTTGCTTCATCAGTCCGGCAGGACCATGTACCTGGTCTGACAAGCTTCAAGGAACATCCGCCCAAATGGGTGAATGATTTTGTGTATAGATAGTGTAGACCCGCGTCGAGTCAAAGGCACCACAGCTCCTGAATCGTTCGCCGCAACGATAATAAAGACCACTCCAAAATATCATTCCGTAATACTAAGGTACTGCAAGTCCGCGGAGTGACCGACACAAACGACGCACTTGATATCTAGTGCGCCGCCATCTCAGCTCTATTCATCATGCAGCCAGTCAGTATCCGTACCAGCGTGAGATCAAACGGACAAGTCGCAACCAGCAGAGACACCACGCCAGTCCAGAGTGTGAAGTCATGAGGTCGTCGGGCGAGTGACCCCGGGCACACACACTGGATGACTGACACGCGGGAAATAACACAAGAGTGAGGACCTTGATGGTTAAACTAGTGCGGAGAACCTTGATGGCCAAGCTCTCGGGCCAATCAGAGCGGTCATATATTGGTTCAAAAAATCTGAATGGCGACGGACGGTGGGGCGGGCGCGGCGGAGCTAGTGCCTCTCAGTGCTCTCTCACAGTGTTGGAGCAGGGATGGAGCCAGTTTCGAAGCTGACGCTCCTACCACACGCAGGTGCTGCACAGCTCGTGCTGCTGCTGCTGCTAGGGACTCGTGGAGACTTGGACCGTGTGTTCCAGTCCAGTTTTTGAGGGGAGCTGATGTCCTCGAGGGATGCGCTGATTGAAAGAGAGTTTTATCTCATTCTCTTTTTGTTTCCCCCTGTTTTTCTGCTGGAAATGGTGATAGGGCCGAGGAGGTAATTTAGAGCATTAAACAGGAAAACAAAAATACACACAATGTCCTGCTGTTTTCGTGCATCAGCGCTGCAGGGAGTGGTGTCTCGACCAGTGTGTGAGTGTCTTGGTCCTGTTCCAAGCGTTGCGCTGGGCTGCGCTTCGCTTCTTTGCTGATAAGGGAAGCGCGCCTGTGAGGTAACGACCCAGCTGCGAAAGTGGGACCTTTCCAACGTCGGGCCATCAAGGTCCTCACTTTTGCACGATTTTGCGCGCAGGAGCAGCAAGCAGCTAGGAGCAAGCAGCAGCCGGCCAGCAGCTCCCTGCACCACCCTTTCATCTGCTCTGCTCTCTCTGCTTCTTCCCGGCCACGAGCAACAAACATCCCAACCGTCGAAACTCTATCTTGAGACGATTTCTTATTCTTGAGCATTTCAGGAAATATCTCCAAACTGTAAAAAAGCAACTTCGGCTCGTCTTTCACCCCCAACCGGCTCCAGTTGTCTGCGTCGTCCTTACTTTGTCCACTTTACCCGGGACACACGAGAAACGCCTCGGCTGCGTGCACCTTGACGTCGTCCGCGTCTCTCCAACAAGAGAACCACAAGAAATACCGGACAAGAAGACGAAATAAGATCCTGCTCCTCTGCTGCAAGGTGCCGGGTTTCCCGACCTTTTTGTGGTTCTCCCGTTTCCCTCGTCGAGTCCATTGCCGTTAGCGGGGGGGTGTGTCCGTCTTCTTATGTCCATCTAAACCGACGAACCCCCGCGACCGACGACCATCCGGGTTCTCGACATCTCCTTTCCCACCACCGGCGCCGCACCACCCTCTCTCGTCCTCTTTCCACCCCTCCGCCAAGGCCAAGAAAAAACCTCGACCACGCCTTCTTCACCCATTTCGAGGACGAACCCTTGCCCGTGGCGCATTTTATATACTGCCCAGATCCGCCTCGGAGCCTCATCTTCTCTCTACCAAGACGCCAAGCTGCAAGCCAAGACTCGCGAGGATCCATCACCACGCACGATCTTCTTCGTCCCTTGCTGCCTCTCAACCCCGCGCGCCTGCTCAAGCCCGCCAACAAGGTCTTCGATAAGTTCAGCAATCCGAGTGTCACCACAAAGCCGCACGCAACCTGCAGGCACTCGACCCAGTCCCACGGGAACGCCAGGATAACGTTGTGCTGCCCGAGCGTCTCTCCCGCGACGGGTGAAACCTTCGAGCCGCCATCACCTTGAGGGTTGCTACCTGTTTGGACGATAAATTCATTCAAAAGAAGACGCTTGCCTTACTTGCTACTTCGCGGCACTCACGACCAACAACGTCCAACATGAACCCTCTGCAGATTTCTGCGGCGAGGCTTCTCGCCGCCCGCCAGGACGCTGGGTCCGCGGATGCAACCACCAACGCTTGCGGCGCCGCCGCCGTCGATGTGAGCAACATGCCCCTGCGCATCGCCTCCATCTTCATCATCCTCGTCGCCTCGCTCCTCGGCGGTTTCCTGCCCATCTTCCTCGCCAGGACCACCAGGATGCACGTCCCCAAGATGACCTTCTTCATCTTCAAGTATGTCGGTACCGGTGTCATCATTGCCACTGCCTGGATGCACCTGCTCGCCCCCGGTGTCGAGGCTCTCCACAACGAGTGCTTGGCTCCTAGGCTTGGATCTTACGACTGGGCCTTCGCTATCGGCCTGATGACCGTCATGGTCATGTTCCTCATTGAGATGGTCGCCTCCAACATGACCAGCGGCAGCGCCTTCTCCCACAGCCACGATCATGAGATGAACGGCACTGGTGCTGATGTCAAGACCAAGGACCAGGCCACCGACGGAAGCGCCAACGAGGTCTGCCCCCACGACAACGGCGACGCTGAGAGAGGCAACGGCTTCGTCGACCCCAGAAAGGTGCCCGGACTTCCGGACGACGTCAGCTACCCTCCCGGTGGACGCGACCACCTCGGCCACGCCCGCGATCACGTCGAGGGAGACAGCCACACTGGTCTCACCGGTCAGCTCACGGCCATCTTCATCCTCGAGTTCGGCGTTGTGTTCCACTCCATCTTCATCGGTCTCGTTCTCGCCACCAGCGATGAGCTTGTCGTCCTCCTCATCGTCTTGACCTTCCACCAGTTCTTCGAGGGTCTCGGTCTCGGCTCCCGTCTCGCTGTCGCTCAATGGCCCTCGCATGGAAAGTGGTGGCCGCACATCCTCGCCTGCTTGTACGGACTCTCCACTCCCGTCGCCATCGCCGTCGGTCTTGCCGCCAGGCCCAGCAGCGCCGAGACGCAGACTCTCGTTAACGGCATCTTCGACTCTATCAGCGCCGGAATTCTCATGTACACGGGTCTCGTCGAGCTGCTGGCGCACGAGTTCATGTTCAACCCCCAGATGCGCAACTCTCCGCTCAAGATCCAGCTCTTTGCTTTTGGCTGCGTTGCCCTGGGCGCCTGCGTGATGGCCGTCCTGGCCAACTGGGCTTAGGAGCATAACTGGTCACGGAAGCCGCTGCATTGAACTGAACTAGACGTTGAAAATGGATAGATGTTATGGGACATGGGATATGTATGGGATTGGGATTGGGATTGAGAATGATACCTGGGTCTGACGAGCCTGCTCTGCTGTATGGTTTGAGTGATTCCCGTCGTAGGCATTTTGGATTTTTTTTGCATGGGCAGGAGTTCTGCATCCTGCCTTCAAGGCACGTAATAATGGTACTGATTCGAGAGCTCGACTCATCCGTTCAAATATCGTGACTGGTGATGCTGTAGATGATGAGCTGAGCTATAAGCGAGAAGCGATGTTGAATGCCCATCTAGGTGTCGACTACGCAATTTTGACATGTTGTTACATTAGTGATAGAGCTCTCATCATCATATTTGAGTCGTTAGCTTGGGCGTTGAGAATCTCCAACGCCGGTCAAAGCTGTAGAACCTACCCCACCTCGAGCCCGCATCCAATTGAGGTTAGCGCAGACCGCCATCTTACCTAACACTTCCATTCGATCCACGTGACCAGATGCACGGACCACAAGGGCTTCCCAACCCTGCCCCGCGAATCGCAATTTTCCAAACCACCAAAATTTTTCGTGATCGCGAAAATAGTCATTCTCGATCCGACCGACCGACTTCATCGCCCAATTTTTTCCCAAACGCCCAGCGCCGTACCAGTCCCTTCCCCCTCAACCCATCCCGATCAATACCGCAAAAATGGCCGGTGGTGTCTCTGTCCGCGATGTCGATGTAGGTTCCAACCGCTACCCTTGAAAGCACGCCCGAGCAAAATTTCCGAAACCTCGAAAAAAAACCCCGTCTTCCAGCCTTCCGACCTCGAAATGTGTGTTGTTTCGATGACGCCGCGCACGACTGCCACTGCCTGTCTACCCTCTCGCATCTGGAAATGATGATCGACTGCGACCAATGGGCACTCACGACCTGACTCTCCCCCTCATCATGCCTCCTCCGGGGTGTCGCGGCGACGCTGACCACGAGAGGGGACCGTGTTTGATGGGTGTGATGGTCAGGAGCAGTCCCTGGTCGTTCGAAGGGGTACAGGGCAAAGGCCAGGCAGTCCGCGCGGCGAGGAACATCGCGCATTACGGGAAAGAAGGTGGAGGAGACGGGCCCAACCAACAACTACATGAGAGGAATCAATGGAGCAGGCGTGAGGGAGTCGAAAGACTTCTGATGACGGAATCATTGCTAATTGGTCCTTTTTTTCTCCCGCGACAGGCGCAAAAGTTCATCAACGCCTACGCTGCGTTCCTGAAGCGTCAGGGCAAGCTGCCCATTCCCGGTATGTCCCTTTTCTCTCAACCATCGCCCCGATGTATGGGGCAATGGAGGATGACCAGCCGGTCTAACCGCATGACTTTCGTCGCCGCGCAACAGGTTGGGTTGATATCGTCAAGACCGGCCCCGCCAAGGAGCTCCCTCCCCAGGACATTGACTGGTTCTACGTGCGCGCCGCCTCCGTCGCCCGCCACATCTACCTCCGCAAGACCGTCGGTGTCGGCCGCCTCCGCAAGGTCCACGGCTCCGCCAAGAACCGCGGCGTCCGCCCCTCGCACCACGTCGACGCCTCCGGCTCCGTCGACCGCAAGATCGTCCAGGCCCTTGAGAAGATTGGCGTCCTTGAGCAGGACGAGGAGAAGGGTGGCCGCCGCATCACCCAGTCCGGCCAGCGTGACTTGGACCGTACGTCGTCCCCTATGTGTGTGTGTGACTCTTGAACTCCATCACTAATGTTTATCCATAGGTATCGCCCAGACCACCGCCGAGGCTGAGGAGGACGAGGAGGATGACGAGTAGATTATTCCCCTAGACGAAGTACTGTCGCAATAAAACACACAAAGGGCAAGGGCTTTTCTGGGACTTTCACGGACAATTCAAAAAATGGGCAATTTCACTTGGGGGGTTCTAGGCGTCTGAAAAATGGATCCATGGGTTTTTTTTTCACGATTGAGAAGAGAGTAATGACTTTATTCTTTTTTGGTTGGAAAAAATTGCCTTTTTTCCTTCCGGATATTCCCACAATCAAGTCCCCCCGCTCGCCCGTTCCCTAACCGCATCGTGTCCCGTCGTCTTTCTGATGTGCTGGTGTTTTCGTGTAGTAATGCTTGATGCGATTGGTGCCTTCTTTCTGGGCTTGACGCCTGCGCTCCCGCGCGCGATTTGAGTCCCTCGTCGTGGTGTGATTGAGAGTATGTCGTCGCCGGCGTCTGCCGCCCGCCGGTTGCCATCATGTTTGATGTCCTGTGCTGTCGACTCCGAAGGGGGCTCTCCGTGCCTATTCCGAGGCGCATGCGTGAGTCGGTGATTTAGTCCGTTGACCACAGACTCAGCTTCGTCGATTGCGGACTCACTCACTGCGCTTGCGAGCTGGCCGAACTGGTTTGGATGATCTTCATCCCATTGCGCCTTCCTGAATCCTTCTTTCCCTGAGTCTACTTACCCAAAGACGTCTTCGACATGATATCGATTCAACCAACCCTGCCAAGACATCCCGAAATCACTTGCTCTCGACGGACTACTCTTTCATGCTCACCAACTCTTCGTCTACATTATTGACTGGAAGAGCGCTCTAAGGCAGGTCGCGACTTCCTATTCGAATTGCTTCTTCCTACGATTTCGGCATCTGAGCTCTTGCAGCAGCACGACCTCCCCTTCCACATCTTCTCTCCCACACTCTCCTCCCACACTCAGTCAACCTTCGACCAAACAACGTATCGCGCCGGCCTGCTCGTGCTCGACGGACGGCCTCTCGCCTCATATCCTCTCACTCTTCTCCCCATTCTTCTTCTTCAATTCTCCCTACGTCGCGACTTCCTATTTGAGTTGGAGATTTCACTTTTCCCTCTCGCCAGCAGCACCTCAACCTCGAATCTTGACTTCTTCTCACGTGCCCGCGCCCTCCTTTCGACCGATCAACCTCGACACAAGTTGAAGCTTGTCTACTTCTGACCGGCAGACGCCCTCATTTTTACTTTAGGACCTTCCCCTAGACGCTCCATCGCCGCGACTTCCAATCTCAGCTTTGTTCTATTTTTCGATACGGACGCGCTACTTTCCTCTCGGCAACATCGACTCGATCTCGACCTTTTTTTTCCCTCATACCCCACGCATCGTTCCAAACTATTCCAAAGGATCCTTTCTGGGAAATCGAGTTTCTGTATCCAGCTGTCTTTTTCTTTCAACCCTTCACCACATTCAGCACGTTTGGAGCACCGCCTTCTCATATTCGAAAGCTTCAAGTTTCGTTCTGTTGTTGAGGTCGTTCAAATCCTCAGTTTCGTCTCTGGTATCATCTCTGATATCATCTCTGGTATCATCTCTGGTATCGTCCCTGGTGTCGTCCCTGGTGTCGTCTCTGTTGTCGTCTCCGTCGTCGTCTCTGTCGTCGTCTCTGTCGTCGTCTCTGGCGTCGTCTTTGGTATCGTCTCCAGTGCCGACAAGATGGAGCTCGACGCCTCCGACCGCGTTGTCAAGATAGAGGAAGTCGACGAGCCCAGCCCTTTCGACCACCTCCCAATCATCGAGGTTGACAAGCCCCACGAGAACATATTCTTTTTCAAGAGAATGGAAGGGGGCAACGCCAGGTTCGACGCGATGATTCAGGTCGGCGGCGGGGTATTGCGGCCGGATGCGGTTGAAGCTGGCATGGAGAATGCCGTGTGGGAGGTCACCGACAGCCTTTATTTATATCATCAGGCGGGGCTCTCCTTCAAAGTCCTCCAGTCAGTGGGATTTGCGGAATACACTTCCCAGGAGAGGTCGTTCCATCGAGTCAAGCACCTATTTAGTCTCAAGACTTGCGCCTTCCTCGCCAACAGGGACGCACACGGCGGCCTGCAAGTTTTGAAGTTGGCGCTTTCCGGCAGCATGTTCGACCTGGCCCGACCCGAGGACCACAACGTCGTGGTCCATCATCCGAGATGGATCAAGCGCGTCAAGCATCTCGCCGAACTCCTAGGCCTCAAGATGGGCTCGCCCTACGACGGCCACAGCAAGATGCCCACTGAAGACGACGTCGGCAACTGGGCCGCGGGCCACACGGAGAAGAAGCTGTCGGCCTACGCAATATACACAATGCTTCAGCTGCACGTCTTTGGCGACCGCAAGATCAAACGTGTCACTATGACGGATTTGAAGGACCTCAAAGCTTGTCTTCAGCAGAAGGGTCTGGCGCCTCGCTTCGAAATCCATCTCACGCGTGAGCCGTGCGGGGTGCCTCATAAGCCTGGAAAGTGCGTCCCCTTCGTCCAGCGACTGGCTTACCTGACAGGAATCGACTTTACGATCCATCACTGGGAGAACAATGTGATCCTTGACGGAACAGTGCCAGCGCGGCAGAAGAAGAAGGAGATGGCCAAGAAGACTCGCGCCGACGATGCAAACGGGGACGGAGACGGAGACGGAGACAAAGACGCCCACGAGTACGACTCCGAAGGAGATGATCTCGACTTGACGCTAGCCGAGCAGTACCCCGACGATTGGGAGGCAATTGTTCGCAACGGGTTCGAGGAAGTGGATCCCGACGGGCAGATCTGCCCGGCGCGCGAGACGAACAACCCGTTCCTCGACGAGGCCAACCCAAGCCCCCCACCTCCTCTACGCATCTCTGACGAGACCGTCCGCAAATTTGGAGAGCACGTCCGCGAGTTCGTCGCCCGCAGAGAGAAACGGCCCCGCGAGGAAGTGCTGAAGCCTTTGCCGGCCACGCCCGTCACAGAGGAAGAGATGCAGCTTATGAGAGATCCGTACGCCGCTTCAAGCCAGGACTCAACGAGCTATTTTTTCGAGGGCACGGGTCCTTCGTCGGAGCGAGAAGACCGAAACGATCAGCAACGGCGTGCTAAGAAGCGTCGTGAGAGGAAGGAGAGACGTCGGCAAAAGAGGCGCGCGAAGAGTGCTGCCCGGGCTGCCCCTAGGCCAGTCGGCGCGTCCATGCAAGGTATTTGAAGACAACAAGAATTGGACAGGGATGCCGGCTAATAAGGTGTTGAAACAGCTGGATCTGTTTTTGCAAGTCGCCTCGGCGCCTTGGCGCACTCGAGTCAACAAATTGGTCTCTGAACCTTACCTCATAGCTGCCGGACTGGATACGCTGATATACGCGGACTTTGATGGACAAGAGGCTGGGTCTGGTTACTTCTAAGTTGGGAATTGCGGGTTTATACGGAGTTACGGAATGGGATTTGCTTGGGCTCGCCGCTCTCGTGTCGCGGGATGCCTGCTACATCGGTTAATTACACTGCATTGTAAGTATGTAACCTTGAACGTTGTGGATCCGTGATACTGCCCTTTTGTGTGTGCAACGCTGTTTCGCCTTCTTTCCCTTCGTAGACCGCCAAGTTTTGTTTTTGTGCTTGATTGCCCCTACTTTATCGAAGACAACGACAGTAGCGATGATAACGACAATAACAACGACAGCGACGATGATAGAGACAATTCAAGATAGCGACGGCGACGACGACGACGATGACGATAGTAACGACGGCGAGGGTAGTAATAAAGACAGCAGCGACGGTAAGGTAGAGTATCCCATCGAGTGCGAGTAAGCGTCATTTTTGAAAATCCTTTCTCGAGCCAGTCAAAAGTTCTTGTTAGTAGGCAATTTGGAGAAAAAAAACGAGTTTGCGGTTGTCGCTCTAGGACAGGAAAATTATGCGATCTCTTCGTTCGTGATAATTATGTCCTCCAATATCTCTTGCTAAGGTATCGATCTGTTCAACCACGAAACGTCTACTCAACGCTCAACTCAAAAGTAAAATCGAACGCCTCCGAGTAGCACTTATACTCCTCAAACGGCCTCGGCCCGACCGTCGCAGACCCGATCCCGTGGTTATCATAATCCAGATTCAAAATCGTCATATCCAACGGCTCCAAGTCATGCGGATGCTTCGCATCGTCCAAATCGAACGGCATATACCGCCGCGCCGTAAAACTAAACACGTCCTCCCCCTCAGCCCGCCGCGCGTCGAGCGTCACGTCCCCATTGCCCAGCCTCACCCACCGCAGGTCCTCCCGGTTGCCGTTCTCCTGCGGGTAGTCATAGTACGTAAACAGCTCGTCCACGCCCGCGTCGTACCGGCCCACGCGGCAGCCCTGCTTCGTGTCCTTGTAGTTCTCCCCGGGGCCGCGGCCGAACCACGACACGGCGTCGAACTCGGCGGGCAGCACGGCCATCAGCCCGATGCGCGGGACGACCTCGGGCGTGTTGTTGCCGACGAAGCCCCCGCGCGCGTGCACGCCGAGGCTGCCGGCGGGGGAGACGGTGTAGGTGAGGTCCGCCTCGACGCCCCATTCGAGCGCCTTGGGCGCGACGCGGACACGGTAGTGCACGGCCAGGCCGCCGGCGGCAGTTTCTTGCCAGGAGACGTCGCGGACTTGGGTGTGCATGCTGCCGAGCCGCGCGTCGTCCCAGACGAGGGGCCCGTCGCCCCATTGCGAGGCGTCGTTCTGGGTCTGGGCGCGGTAGAAGTAGAGCTCCGGGCCGCGGGTGAAGATGGGGGTGTCGTTGACGGTCCAGGATACGTTGCCCTGGAGGAGGTCGAAGTCGAAGGAGGAGGAGGAGGATGTGGAGGCTTTGAGGTGGGTTCGTTCTTGGGTGAAGTTGACTGCAGAAGAGGACTGGCGGGTGGTGAGGGCGGGAGGAGTGGCGCGCTTGGTGCGGTTTGCTGGTGCGGCGGGGGCGTTGACGTGGAGTTGGTCCCAGGCGATGATGTGGCCCTTTTCAGCCCAGGTTGTGTCGTTCTTGAGCGCGAACTCGACGGTGAGCCAGGCTTCGCCCGAGAGTGTTGCGTTGCTGGTTGGGAGGGCGAGTGTGCGTTGTTCACCGGCAGGGATACTTCCCAGGTCCAGGGAGCGCGAGGACGTCGGGTCCTGGCCGTCTTGGATGATGTGCCACGAGGCATCGAGCCAGTTGATGTCGAGGAAGCCGTAGTGGTTTGTGACGACCATCTGGTGGCCATCCTCGGAGAGCACCACGGTGATGGGCTGGATGGCCTTGGCGTACTCGATCAACGAGGGCATGGGGGTGTGGTCGGACAGGGTGAGGCCGTCCATGATGAAGTCGGCGTCGTTGGGTTCGTCGCCGAAGTCTCCGCCGTAGGCGTAGTACTCGAGGTCGCCTTCCTTCTTTAGCAGACCGTGGTTGCTCCATTCCCAGACGAGGCCGCCCTGGACAAGGGGCTCTGAGCGGAAGAGTTCGATGTATTCCTTCAGGCCGCCGGGACCATTGCCCATTGCGCTAGATTGTTGTGAGCATAGTTCAAGAGTCATGATGTGTCAACTTACTGCGCGTATTCACAAAGAATGAAGGGCTTGTCTGTATGGTTACCGACCCACTCACGAACACTCGTCGGCGACTTGTACATCTGGCTGTACATATCCACCGACGTGGCATTCCGGTCAGGCTCGTAATGGATGATCCTGCTGGGGTCGCGTTGCCTGATCCACGTCGTCATGGCATCCAAGTTCCTCCCGTAGAAGCACTCATTGCCCAGCGACCAGATGATGACGGACGCGTGGTTCTTGAAGCGCTCCACGAGCGCGTGCGCCCTGTCGATGTACGCCGCCTCCCACTCGGGGTTATCCGAGGTCCACTCGGCCGCCTTCTCGTCCGTCAGCTCGACCTTGCCGAAGCCGTGGCACTCGAGGTCCGCCTCGGAGATGAGGTAGAAGCCGAGCTCGTCGGCGACGTCGAAGAAGTCCGGGTGCGGCGGCTGGTGCGAGGTGCGGATGGTGTTGATGTTGGAGCGCTTCATGCGGACGAGGTCGGCGCGCATGTTGGCGTACGGCACGGTGCGGCCCGAGACGGCGTTGTGCTCGTGGCGGTTGACGCCGTAGATCGTGACGGGCTTGCCGTTGACATGGAAGTTGGGGCCCGCGATCTCGACGCGGCGGAGGCCGACGCGCTGGCTGATGGTGCGGCCGTTGAAGGTGACGAGGAGGGTGTAGAGGGTGGGCGTCTCCGCGGACCAGAGGTGGAAGTCTTCGCCTGCGAGGGTGTGCTCGTAGATCGAGGACGATGCGCCGGTCCATTCGTCGAGGGCGTCGCCGGTTGGGGAGAGGAGTTTGACGGTCATGTTGCCTGGCTCTCCCTGGATTGTCGTGTTGAGCCGGATGGTGCCGCTTGAGAAGGTATCATCGATGTTGGTGTTGACTTGGTAATCCACGATAGAAGAGCGAGGGAACGGGATGAGATAGACGTCTCTGAAGATACCGGACAGCCACCACTGGTCCTGGTCCTCGATGTAGGAGCCATCAGACCATTGGTAGACGCGTGCAGCGAGAGTGTTGGCTTCGCCTGGTGTGAGGTAGTCCGTGATGTCAAATTCGTGGGAGTTGCGGCTTCCTTGGCTGTAGCCGACCTCCTCGCCGTTGACCCATACATGGAATGCGCTGTCGACACCTTCAAAGCGGAGGCGAATCTGCTGGTCTTCGTCCCAGTCCTCTGGAACATCGAACTCTCTCCAGTACGATCCAGTGGGGTTCACGTACGAGACATTAGGCGGCGTTACGGGGAAGGGATAATCGATGTTGGTGTAGTGAGGGTAGCCGTAGCCCTGGCGCTGCCACATGCCCGGGACCTCAATGTCGTCCCATGAAGACGTGTTCGCGGTTTCCCAGATGGGTGCCTCGAACGGGCTTTGATCGTAGTGGAACTTCCAGGTGCCATTGAGACTGAGGTACTCGCTCTGGTAGCGGTCAAAGGAGAGGGCGGCGTCCTCGCTGGCGTAGGAGTAGAAGTGCGCACGTGGGGCAAGAGTGTTGCGGTGCAAGACATTCAGATTCGTCCAGTCCGGCAGAGAGCCCGGGAAGCCTAGGCCTGAGATGAGGTCCATGATGGTCACAAACGAGCTCTGGTGAGCGAGCGACTTGAGAGACCTACTGGTGCCGTGACCCTCCTTTAGGACCGCGCCCCGGCCAACAACCGCCGAGCGACTTTTATACTGCGCTCCATTACCTCTCTGGTTTTCATTACCCAGTTTTCAGTGTTCTAGAAGAGAAATTTCCTAGCATTGGGCTTGTACTCCCAAGGTGGCGGAGGACCCGGAGGGAAACGATCAGCGTCGACTTCCGACCATTCTCACGACTCCGGCTGGGCGCATATCACGATCATGTAGCTGCGCCAAGAATGAAAAGAATCCAAGATGCCCCTCATTTGCGCACCGGTCGTCCAACCCTTCCATGGAGTGTTCCTCGATCGCGGGGTTCACGTGGGCGGATATGACGACTACGAGTAGCATCGGCGATGCAGAAATTCTCGTTTATGCGGTGATGCTTGGAATCGAAAAGCTGGGCAGCGGGGGAGGAGCAGCAGAGTCTGGGTCAAAATATGCATATTTCCGTTGTTTCCCCGCAATCGGTGGACCGTCGTTGTGTCCAGTCCGGTCCCGGTACCCCCGCGATCGACACGCGAGCGGGGAATAAGGCGACGGGTGTCGTGGTGTGACCGTCCATCGGGCCATTAAGATTCCGATGCACTGCAGCTTGAGTTTGAGGCCCTCGGTGATCGGGAGTGGCCCGACGTGATTCAGTCGGTTCATCTTGCTGCGAGCTCTTGGACATGTGGAGTTCATCGGATCTCTGGTTGAATGGCTGATGTAATGGTTCCGTACCGCATCGCCAAGAGTCTTCCAGTGCTGAAGTTCATCCGACGGAAAAGGTATGCCAAGATCACAGCGGGTGCCGGGGAACATGAGATCATTTCTTGAAGCAATCCACGCGCAGAGGAAATCCTCTTATCATACCCAGCGCATGATAGAGCACTTGTCTTTCAGTAGAGAGCCTAACACAAGATCATGATTCGACTTCTCAAGACGACCGCCATGAGGAGGTAGAAATACTGCAATGCAGAGTGACCAAAAACGAGGCAAGTGAATTCGAGCAGACAAAAAGCCTGGAGTATTCCGAGGAGAAATTCAACCTTCATCTTGTGTCTTTGGAATTCGATCCTTCGCACCAAAGTTTCAGAGTCGGAATCAGGTGTACTGTTTCGGTTGCAGAATGTCGGCGCCGCCATACACTCCGTGCGGCCATGCTTCCGAGAACCTTCTTTCGAGGGCAGGGATGACGCCTAACCTTGTCCCCAACCTACTTTCAGGTCAAGTAGGGCTCTCCAGTTACCATAAAGAAATCTGGCAGGCAACTGCCGGCTATTGCCTTACTTAGTACCTCGAAGTGGTAATGAATCAGAAGCTTTCGCCTAGCGAGCGGTGGCCCACACATATTGAGTTCATTGCCCGGGAAAATACTCGTTGTTTATTAATCGGACTCGTTTCTTTCAGCATGGAAAGATAAGCTGAATGCGCAGGATGAAGGGCAGTGTAATCGATAGGAACCGCAGAAGAGATGCCGAGTTCCGTCTGGTTAAAGCGTTCACTGATATCTGAACTCATCAGCTTGAGCCGAATTTTCAGGCATTAACCTTGTTCAGAATCTGAGAATGCGAAGTCTCTATAGAGAAGGAGGTGTCACTTCAGTCAAAGTAGCAAAATCATGAGCAAACTCTGGATCGGACTCCAATAAGAACCCGTCAAACTCAGGAGTTGTCCGCTGAACAAAGGTAAGGGATCGTCCGTCAAACCAAGGGATCGTCCGTCAAACTAAGGAGTCGTCCGAGAAGGTAAAAGGAAAGGCACGTGTAGATGAATTGCCAAGAGGTTAGAAAAAACGATGCCGGAGAAACGCGCCCGTAGTTTAATTGAACGTGCAGCGTCTTTTGGAAAGTAGCCTAGTGTTTCTAGTCTGTTTGGAACCAACTCAATGAGGTGCGTCAGCGGGTTGCTCCATCTCGGAGATAATGGGCTAAACCGCGACCCAAAAAGATTCAAATGACTCGGAAAGTCCAACCAAGTCTAGGAACACGTTAGACATAAGACAGAAAAGGCACAACCCCAAATACATGCATCTCCACGAACGCGGTCTTTCATTGTTGCAGGTGATGCTATCAAACTAACTACAGTCATCCAGTCTAACTATAGTGGAGGGGTTCTTGTAGAAGCTCGTTGCGGAATGTGGGCGTCAATCCTTTTCGTTATTACGTTGCTTATTCTATCAGCTCATGGGCAATTTGTAGCCCAGCCGGCGGACCTAAAGACGGTCAAGGGAGCGGCAGGAACCACAGTCCGATTCAAACAAGTACCCAATGGCATATGCGAGACCGATCCGAACGTCAAGAGCTTCGCCGGCTATGTGGACGTCAGCCCAACTCAGCATATGTACTTCTACTTGATCGAAGCGAAGCAAAATGCGACCTCCACGCCCATGACGATCAGACTAGATGGGGGCCCGGGGGCTTCGTCAATGGCCGGACTCTTCTTCGAGCTAGGGCCTTGCAGTATCGATGCAACCGGAAAGGTGGTGAACAATCCGAACTCCTGGTCGACCATCAGCAACTTGCTGTTCGTTGACCAACCATCAACTGTCGGCTTCTCATATACCCAACTGGTCAACGGCACTATCAACCCCAAGACCGCAGAAATTGTCCCGCAGCAGTGCACTTTGGCAGATCCGATGTGCGGCACGTACTCATCCATGGATATCTCTCTGACTCCGAACTCAACGGAGGAGGCAGCCAAGGTTTTCTATCAGGTGATGCAAGGAATCATGGGCGCTTTCCCTCAATACACAAAGAACGGTGTGCACATCACCGGTCAATCGTACGGCGGTCACTACGCACCCATCTTCGCTGACTACATCACGCTCCAAAACCAGCTGGCAGTGCCTGAAACCGTCAACGTACCCTTGAGGTCTATCTCTATTGAGGATGGATTTATGGATAGCCGCGTTCAATTCGGGGCATACTTCAACTACTCAGTATCACCAGGAAACCCATACGATATCATGCCGTTCAACGAGACCCTCCGTCAAAAGCTCTTCGCCAACATGTTTGGCACAGGAGGCTGCCAGGAGAAGCAGACGGCATGTAATAGCAACCTTTCCGACAAGGTTTGTGCCGACGCCGACGCCTTTTGCATCAAGAATGTCGAAGAGTTTTGGGACGTCAACACGGGTCGCTTCGAAAACGACATACGCTTGCTGGCACCGGCCCCCTACCCGTCGCCAAGCTTCGTCGCATATCTCAACCGAGCCGACATCCAAGCAGCCGTAGGAGCCTCGAACAACTACACCGCGGCCTCGGTGCAGACCAGCATCCGCTTCAGCTCAACCGGCGACGATAGCCGCACAGGTGCGCTCGTCGTGCAGTCCATGAAGAATCTGCTCCAGCAAGGCGTGACCGTCGCGCTCTTCACTGGCGACGCCGACTACGACAGCAACATGATCGGCGCTCAGATGGTGGCGGCCGAAGTCGGGGCTGCGAACTGGGGTTCTGCGGGGTTTGTGGACTTGTCACCCAACAGTGACAGGCAGATTCCCGGCCAGGTGAAGCAGGCCGACGGGTTTTCGTTCACGCGACTTTACTTTGCGGGGCACGATTCTGCGTTCAGCCAGCCTGAAGCAGCTCGGCGGATACAAGAACGCGTGATCAAGGGCGTCGATATCGCGACTGGAACAACGCCAATGACGTTTGGGAAGAACATGATCACAAAGGGAACCCCGGAGAGTGTGTTCAAAGAAGGGATGGGGACGGTCCAGACCAAGCCTCTGCCTAAGGGTACGACGTACGATCCACACACTCATCTGCCTGTACTACCTGCTGGACGATCATCTGTAGTAGACACCAGTGTCGCTGCTCAGGTTGATGGGGATCAGGATATGGTGAATCACCCACTGGCGTTTATGACGGCGAAGAACATCAGGAAGATGGTCAGAGAGAATGAATTATTGAGGAGATGATGAGTAAGAACTTCAAGCTTGGTTAAAGGGTACAGATATGTACCTCCGTAGTTCAGTGATGGTTCGAGAAATTGACATGTCGGGCGAACGTACTAGACTTTGTGAGGTTCGCCCCAGATTCAGCATCGACTACGCTCGAACAAATCAGAAGTACCTGGTATTAAAGGCCAAACATGCAAGCACAATAGTAAGGCAAACATTAGAATGAACGTGAAAAAGAACAACCTTTCAATCCATCTGGGAAGAAAGAAATAAGAGTGGGAGATGATTTGAGATTTATCTTGCGGCGTGATGGAAAACTGGGTGAGCCATGTTCTCGGCTTGTTTACTGTTGTTGGTGCATTGATAGTGGATTGTTTCTCACCTGACATTGCTTCCGTTGTGGATTTTAACTTGCTAACTTGTGATCAAGGATCTGCCATAGAATGATGCAAAGAGGGATTAGGTCGGTGGAGGATATCTTTCTTGTTTATGATGCGTTTTCTGGGGAAAAATGGCAGCTCTGGGAAATTGCGAAGTCGTGGAGAAGAAAGACTACCTGAGACGCCGGCTGATGAGTTTCTCTTTAGGCGGTCCTTCTACGGCCCTTCTCCGGTCTTGCTGCAGATTCTGCGCAGCAACGAGCAATATAGCTGTGAAATAGCTGACTGCTACTGGTTCCTGAAGGGATGGCGGTGTCTAGTGCACCTGTTTGAGCCTTTACATTCACGCCTAAAGCTGTAGATCCCAAAAGGTCTCAGCTGTTGCTAGCTTTTGATAAGTCGCTGCATCTGTATTGTAGCTGCAAGTAAGCAGCCTCAAACTGGCTCAGGATACGCAATCGCCCGACAACAGTATTTGATTGGCTCAGCATGCCGACTCCTTGCATGTACGAAACTGGCCAAAATATCAACATCTGAGCGATGCCAAGGTTTGGCGCAGCCAGTGCCACCACTCTGACAGCCAATGGACCTCGAGTGCCGTGAGTGCCTACTGTGGAGGATCCAGTACCGAGATGGAATACTGAAGTCCCCTATTGAGAGAAGACAGGACCGGTCCCGAAGCACCAAGGCCTCGTGCTTAGCATATTCCTTTCCGCCGTACCTCCTTACAGGATCAGGACCTGATAGTTTTCTGATTGAGCATACCAAAACACGAGCAACAGATGTATTAGGCCAGGCAACCAGGAAAAGAAACTCGTAGTACGGAACAGGGGTCATGGTCCTTGTCCTAAGGGCTTGCTTTTCTCAGCCCATGGACCCACTACAAGACGTCTATTAGTGGTGGCTGGTGGCCAGAAATAGACGGCCAACGACAAGCAAGACATGGCTGTGCCACTTGAGCAATGCCACTGCTTTTACCGGTGTTCCATTACTCCTCCATTCTTTCTCGAGTAGTTAAAGCACTCCCTTCCGCATAGCTCCTAGTCACATATTCCTGTCAACATATCACGGCATGCCCTGGGCTGTTAAGGTTCCTTAGCCAATCTACGACTCATTAACAGCTTACGAGCGCGGTAGAACATGAGCTTCCTTCAGCCATGGACAGCAGGACCAAACAAGGACTACTCAAATAACTATGCATATTCCATCGGTACTAAGATACGGTTCGCTTGGTCCATTGACTTCAGCAGCCCGGATTTGCAGCTTTGGCAGGACAACCATCTACACGAAGCACAAGGAGGGCCTAATGCCGTCATTCAAGGTCAGAAATGTGCCGAAAGCAGACGTCTTCCCCTTGATATTGAACGAAGATTTAGGATCACTGGAAAGCTCGGTGTATACATGGACTGTGTCGTACGAGGGACTTGATCCATCCTTTAACAACGTCTATTACCTTCAACTTCAGCACGGAGATAATGTTGTCGGTTCCCATTATTTCAATATCACCGAAAGAGCGGATGACAATCCGGCCTCAACGATAAGCCAGGCGGCTGTGTCCTCTACAATCGCAAGCGAGGGACCGTCCCGAACAGAAACCCAGCCTGCAGCGTCAGCGACTGTAACGGACCATGCAAAAGTCGATGTGGGGTCCCTAAGTAGTGGAGCGTCTGCTGGCATTGCTGTTGCGTGTGTGGCACTCATGACAATCTTTGGTGGGCTGTTGTGGTGGTGGTGGCGGCGAAGGCAACGCAACAATAGAGAGAATCATGCGAATGTCGATGCTACTCCAAGGCATCCGAGTGTGCATTACAGAAAGCAAGATTTCGGCCTGCATATTCCTTCAGAGGCCGACAGTCATCAGATTCATGAAGCCGCTGGGACGGAACGGCAAGTCGATGTTTACGAACTTGATGGGGGCCCATCGAGAACGTAATATAATTTAAGAAAACCTACAGTATTGCACTTCTATATAGCAATTGGCGTTCTTACATGTTTTCTACCTTTTGTTCAAGGTAACTGGCCCAGCAACTACGTTGTCACAGGGAGGTCAACACCGCACATAACTCACATTGATATTTAGGTCATGGAAATCAGAAATATGCACGTTCACGCCATGCAAATGAACATTAATAGTATAGAGCACTTGGATGTAAGTTTAGCTAGCCGAAGGGTGAACTGAATATTGGATGGGAGCGCGTTGATTGCATTGAAGCCGCAGTCCGGCTGTATGTGGCGATTTTCAAGTTGAGGTTTGGACAGACTCCTCTCCTCTTCTTGGTCATATTCCTTTAGAGTAGCCAAAGGCTGCCAAGAGACGACCGAGGTTACCGACTCGCGCATTGAGGCGTCTTGTTGGTACTTGGCCAAGGTTCGTGCAACAGCGGCCAATTTAATAGTTAGTTATGGCACGGGCGGAAAGAAGAGGGAGTTTGAGTACCATTGTGTGCTTGCCTGATAATCTGTTTCCCTTCCTTGGCCTTTCCTTTCGTGGGGCTTACGCGGGCTGCTGTCCTGTATCCTGAGATACTTTGGCGAATTCCAATGCTTAAATATCGTCCCGTGGTGAAGCCATGCTAGATTAAGTGTAAACCTTTCGAGCCAGGGTCTCTGAGGAGGCGTGCAGGGGTCAAGCTGACTGTTAGTGCATGAGAGTGTATCAGCCAATTTCCTTTGGAGTGGACCTTGAGACATGCGAAGTCCGATAAACCTAGGTGAAGATTGGAGAACGCCGGATAAGTACTGTATGGTATCTCACCTTTTGCTAACAAGGCCTGATGATACCGATAGGGCGCCATTAACCTACCGTTCTGTGGAACAGATTATTCGGGCATGGAAAAGCTCAACTAGTAAAAGCTTTCGCAACTTCGAAAGGCCTTTGTCTAGACAATGCCTTCGCAAAACATTGGTCATCATCCGAATAGACAAACAAGCCCGGGGGAAAAATCTCCTTTGTCAGACTTTGATACCGAAGCTACGTGAAGAGCAGCTAATTAGAAGAGAACGGACATCTGAGGGTTGCTCACAGTGCAACGGCGACTTCGTATTAGAATATTCTGTTATCTCATGCCTACATGTACCCACCCCAGCTGCGGACTTGTCTAACCGTTCTCGGGCCCATTGATACAATCGCGAAAGGAACCGTGGCTGGCGATACTGTCTGGCAAAAAGCACGTCTTCCCCGAAAGTCCAAGCCACATACCACAGTTTCCCTGCCTAACGGTTAACCTCTCGCCTCTTTCTCCGTTTTCAGACTTTGTGTGGAAGGTTCGTTGCTAATCAGCCTATTTCTAGCTATTTACACTCCCGGAGAATCTGAAATATCGAGTCAAACGACACTATGACCCGGCAGCTGTGGTTCAGTGGTCGCTTCGAGGGACAGCAGATGGCGAAGAATGATACTTTGGCTGGCTGCTTGACTAGCTCGTGTGGAATGGGGACGTTAGTGGATCAATAAACAATCTATCGTGATACAATCTCTAGGTATCTTTCGAACCACGGGTCTTTGCGGACGGTGGGTGGGTCTTGAATGACGGCGCGTTGTGGGCCGGGAACCCGCCTTTCGGCGCCGAGCTGCCTATTCTAAAGTCAAGTTTACTCAACCTCATGTCTTGGTGGCGATAGCTTTGTTTCACCCATCATCCCACTTACCGGTGCTGCCGCGGGGGATTCAAATCTTGAATATAAATGTCGAAAGCTGTTCGCTCGATTGAGTATGCAGCGGCTGCAAAATGCACGCAATAATTGGCCCATTATCGCCAACATAAGCATACCTACCTTAATCTGCCGAGATCACACGGCAATACGCTATTTCCTCATTTAGGCTTCTCGAACGCAGTATTTTGCCTGCACTCCATCCATCATGCCAAATACTCGCCGCAATTCAGCGTTGGCTGCCGGGATTGTCATCACGACTGTGCTGTTGTTCACCGGCGCGTTTCGACACCCCTTACCAGAGAGAGGAACTCCCGATTACGACGTAGACGCAAACTTCGACCTTCCTACTCCGCCAACAGACCTGCCATACTCCAAAACCAACAACATCATCTGCATGGTGGTGATGACGCTCATCGGGCTCTCAGCCGTGGTCCTCGGAGCACGGGATGCTCGAAAGCAGCGCAGCCTCTTGCCGTTGATGCTACCCCTGAGCGGCGCCATGATCGCCTTCCCAGAAACATTCATCGACGTCCTCGGCTGCATATACTACCCCTGGACGGCAGAAAACGCTTCCTTCCACCTCATCGGCCGCGAGATGCCGCCCTGGATCCCCATCTGGTTCGGATACGGCTCGCTGATGCAGATCAACCTCCAGCTCCTCGTCAACAACGCGTCTACGAGGACTCTGTGGCGGTTTCTGGGGCTGATGATGGTTTCAGACCTCGTCGTGGAGGAGATCCTGCTGCCGATGGGGGTCTACCATTACTACGGGAACCAGCCGCTGGTCATCCTGAACATGTTTCCGTGGTGGTGGATGGCGCCGAACTCCATCGGCGTGTTCCTTGCGACGGCCCTTGCCTATCGCTACCGGTCGGTGCTTGTCGGGTGGAAGGTCGTCGGGGTCATGTTCTTGACGCCGATGGCGGTTGGCGCTGTGTACGGGTTCATCTGCTTCCCCGTCTGGGTTGCCATCAACGGGGACTGGGGATGGCTTGTCACGCAGCTTCTTGGATTATTGACGATGGGGCTTGGGTTAGTGGCCTTTTGCATCATCCTGGAGATGGTTTTGGGACGGCACCCGTTTGATATGAGCGGCAAGGAGGAAAGGCTTGTCGGTTCAGCCGATCCCGGGCAGGTTGAGGCTTTTCAGGACGCATGTTGAGCTACACATTGATTGGTGGCCGGGGATAAACATGAGGCTTCCTAGATGGTCTAGAAAATCTCGTGTTATTTATTGTCGACGTGGTTATCGTTTTTGCATCATCGCTTTTCGATCAAAGTTAATTGAGCTTGATGTGGTAGGTTAACCGTTTCCCGGTTTTCCCTGTGTGGAAAGGTTCAATTAGACATTGTGTGTTCCTCAACGGCGTCGATCCGTTTGTGTCAGTCCAATTTGTAATGTCTCGGCCGGGAACCGTTGAGACCGTCACCGACAAAGAAACGCCCGAAACATTCACAGAGATAAAGGCACGCCAGCTTGATGTAGTAATAGTATTTGACATTAACGTCATATGACATCAGTAAGTGGTATCTTTGTGGTATCATCTTCGCTTCCCAACTCATGTCCCAAAAAGAAAAACAATCATACACAACAACACATATTTAACATGACCCCAGCACGAAACACGTCCAGAAGAAGGAACTGAACGCCAACATGGTCAGCATCCCCAGCGTCGAGGCGCCGTTCTGCATGCTGTTGTACGTCGTCGGCGACGGCACCGCGGCGCTCGTGCTGTCGCCGGGCGTGGACACGACCTCGCCCGTCGAAGCCTCGACGACGTCGCCGGAGGGGTACTGCACATTATACACGGGCGCGTCCTTCAGCTCCACGGGCATGCCCAGCGAGTGCTTGCAGGTGGGCTGGTTCGCGTTCGGCCAGTCCTCGAGCTCGCAGCTCTCGTCGTAGCCCCACGAGCAGACGGAGTCGAGCATGTTGTAGAGGGCGTAGTTGCTCCCGACCCAGCTGTCGGCCTGGCCGAGGCAGCTGGCGAGGAAGTTCATGCTGTTGGAGGCGCTGAGGGGCAGCTTCTTGCTCTTGGTCTTGATGAGGTCCTTACAGTCGTCGGCGGGCAGCTCCTTGTACTCCATGGCGAGCGGGCCGCCCGAGACGGGCAGCTTCTTGGCGGAGTTGCCGGTGTAGAGGTAGTTCCAGGCATCGTAGGAGATGTCGTAGGCGCCCTGGGACTGGTCGATGCGCAGCAGCTTGAGGTTGCGGTCGGCGTAGCTGAGGGAGATGCAGATGTTGTTGCAGTCGACGGAGCCGGGCCAGTAGGCGACGCGGTCGGTGTTGATCTTGCAGCCGAGGACGCCGACGGAGGAGGAGTAGCTGTCGTGGGGCGTGGCCCAGACGGTGCCGTCGGCGAGGACGAGGGAGGAGAAGGACGCGGCGGCGGCGGCGGCGAGGAGGAGAAGATGCGACGGCGATGAAGGAGAGGCGCCGCGCATGGTGATTTTCAAAAGAGCGAGCAGGGGGGCCTGGGTTCAACCGGCCGTCCCCCTTTGGATAGAGATACGTAAGGAATGACGTTATTCGCGTGCCTTATTTTGGCTGGTATAAGAGATAAGGAATGGACCAGCCGCGGTTGCGGCCGATATGCGAGTCTAAAGGAGGGTCATGGATTGGATCTGCAGCTTGTGCTGGTGGTGTGTGTGTACGGAGTAGGTGTGTGGACTGTGAGAAGAGAGAGAAGGGGAAAAATTGGATCGCGATGTCGGGGGCGCGACACTGGACTCACCTTACCCCTCGAGATTGCCGCAGCTCGAGCAGCTAATTTCGGCTAATTGGCGCTTACTATTTGCTGGACCGTCGGTGCAGACCCGCTGAACTGCCCTTTTTCAGTTTAGAAGAACCTTAAAAGGGGGTCCAAGGGTCCCGGGCGATCCGTGCGTCTCGTGCATTGTTTTTCGCGTGTTTTTTGGTCTGTTCTTCGGTGTATCCCAGGTGAGTCAGGTGAGCTTCCGATCGGCTCGGTCAGTAGTCTCGGTAAGCTCAGCGGTCTGCAGCCGACCCGGCCGATCCAGGTCGGCTCCGCCCATGCCGGAGGCCGTCTTCCCGCAGCCCGGACCCGACAGAGCGCCGGTTGGTACATTTCGAAGTGTTGTTTAGTTGCAAAGTCCATGCTCCTGTCACAGCAAACAATTCTCTGTCGCCACGTGCTGTAATTTGTGCTATGTGTCAATCGACAATGGTCCACGAGGTTCAACCTACTTGCGTGGCACTGCAACGGTGTCACTTGATCCCGTGACACCTGCTCAAGTTTGACATGCCTCCCTTACGTGCCTCACTACCACTCCGGCATTCCGCGCATATCGCGTATCGTGAGACGGGTGAAAAGGAAGCGAACACTGATGCAAGGACACCCTTTTTGTGCGCGGAGAAGCACTGAGCCCCACTCTGGGTCTCTTCCGAGAATGTCTCTTCTGACTCAGGGTAGACCTGACAACTGAGTAGTCTTCCAAACTCCTCGATCGCGACAATCGCCTCAATGAGCCTACTGGATAATCTAGCGCAGGTACGAATCCGGCCAATCTGTCGATGCAGGACTCTGGTACTTTCGTGCGGCTAACGACATTACAGATGACAGCCAAAAAACAATGCACTCAGCACGTTCATCCACTGAACACGCACCTGAACCCTAAACTAACGGACGGGAGCTAGGGCCAACGTCCCGCACGTGGCACTGCACGGAATCGATCCCCCAACCTAGACTATCAACGGGCTTTTCGGAGAACAGTTTCGCAATCTTCTCTGGAAAGAGTTTAGACAGGACCATGCCAGTTGCGAACAGATTTCAACGGTAAGAGAAGGCAATCTTTTTTTCCACTTCGCTGTGCAAGTCTTGGCTTCCACCGCAATGATTTTTGAGAGGAATCTAAAGCCCTTAGTTCCTCAACAATTGCGGATACGAATGCTTGCAGAGACCCCCCAAGCTGTCTTGGCATACTCGAAATGGCTCAGAGCGGGTGCCTCTCACATTGAGAAGGAGAAAAATTGGAAGTTCCGGGTCCCAGGTCACACAAAAATCGATTCAAGGGGATGCTGGAAGTTTTAGTTTTACCACAGAAGCAATCCACAAACGGATCCCGCAGAAAAGCGCTTCTATCAGCTCCACATACGTTGAGATCCTGGAAGCGAACGCATCTTCCAACTTCGACCCCGCAACATTATATTAACTACTCCCGGGAGCGGTGTGGAATAGCCGCAAATGGGCCCCGATGCGAATACTGCTGGGCTTCGGATTTTCCAGGGTGTACTGAGAAATCCAAGATTTCCACTGAACAAGCTCGCATGGGAAAAAACAAAATGAAGAAAGGGAGCATGCAGAGAACGTTTCTTTTCTTTTTCGACGTTTGACGGGACGGCTGCGCGCAGCTGAACTATCCGAACTCTCGGACATGCCAGACACATGCTTTTTGGAACGTCAAAGCTGTCGCGTGTCTTACTCTCCAAGTGATTAGTAGGCAGGACCAGTCGGACCGAGGTGTTCGGACAGATTGAACGTCCCGCGCACGAACTGGAAGCTCAATCTGGACGGACAACCAAACATACGAGAAAGAGAGAGAGAGCTGACAGTCCTTTTTTTTGGAGATATGCACGACCCGTCGTAGCCGGAAGACCTCGTCTCTGGCCCTTTTCATTGGGCAGCGGACGAGAAAGTGGAAGTGAAGTGGTGCCTCGCAGATCGCGAGCCCGGTCCTCGCTTTCGGGAACTTCCTCACTGCCCGCCAACCAGTGAGGTTCGGGGTACGAGGTTTGCGCAGACTTGGAGGCTGGCACTAACGCTCCCCCGCCGAGGGTGCTACTGCTAGTCACCTAGTGTAGTGAGGTGCACTTTTGGAGATGGAGATTCCATTCGTTTTCCCCCCTGGCCCGGCTTCTTTTCTGTGGATGTTCTGCTTTGGAGCTAGTACACTGGTGGGAATTTCCCGCCTCATCCGCGCGCGCGCGCGCGCCCTCAACGGTTTTTGGCGGCCCCAAATTCATTTACGAGCGGACCTCGCAAGAGAAAAGTTGGCGACAAGCAAGAGGGGATCGATTCTTTCGCAATGAGTCCGATCCAGAACCCCACAGCCTCTCGGAGCGCATTACCGTGGTTGGATACCAAATCCGAACGAGTTGCGCCTCGTGGATGGGTTCACTGGTATGGTAGTGCCGGTACAGGGATCCAGGTCGTCGATCTGCGTCAGGCGACCTTCTTTCGGATGGGGCTTTTTGGGATGCGCAGATGCAACTGTGAAGTCCATCTCCCATCACCCCGCATTCCACCCCCACTACGGCGGACAATCCATGCACTCCATGCAATTCCGGCCCTGGGTAGAGTTGGGCGGACACTATTGGGACCTCCCCTCTTGGCCCGCGTCTGTAGCACAGCGCTATTGTGTGTGTGTGTGTGTGTGCCGCGCAGCATGTTCACCTAAGCTAGGTAAGATCCAGGGCGCCTATGCTTCCCCAAGGTAAGCTCACCCGCACGCAACCACCACGACACGTTTGGAGACACACTCACTGAGTCGGGCGCACACGAACACACCAACATCTCGAGAGATCAGAGGAACATCAGTTCCTCATTCGGACGGAGTTCCTGGTTCCTGGTGTCCCCGTCGGCGGAACGGTCTCACAATCACATGCTCAGAAGAAGACCAACGGACGCCAAAATGCATGCAATTCCACGCCATCACTGTTGACCGCCTTCCCGCTTGTCCTGTCCATCAACCCCTGGTTCCTGTGCTGACCGCGTACTGCATAGTACAGTCTTTCGCATCTGCAACTTCGCGCTGACAATGGACAATGCAACCCACCCCCCCAAGATTCTGCCGCCCGACATACCGAGGTGGGCAAGAAGACAATGCGATGGCCCTGTCGACACGCGCATATTTCCATGTGAAGTTGCTACGTCACAAGGCTGGGTTCCCGTTGCGGGTTTCCTGACGTTCCCGAGAGATGCTGACCTTTCGAACTGCCGTGGTCATTCGGCTGCCCTCTACCGGGCACGAATTCGCAGATGCATCTTGTACCCCCGGCACTGAAAGCCCCACTACCCCATGGGGAACGTTGCATTTCCAATTTTCTGCGTTTTGTTTTTCGTTTCTCTCTCACGCTCATTCTCATACTGGCCCCGTCTTGTTAGTCCACCTGCTAGACAAGGTCCAGCACGACAGAGATACCCGCCCGATGGAGGATCATCACGACTCAGACATTGGCGGGGACTCGAAAGCCTTCTCCTCTCAATTGACCCTCCATTCCCGCTAGCACGATGGACGGGCCACTCGCACCACGCGCGCACACACCCTCCCGGGATCATGTCTTGAACTCGTGGTGGGTGCGGTTTGTCTTGGGCTTCCCACCGATCCATCCGCCCTGGAGCCAATTGCTCTCCCATTTGTGGAACTGGGACAAGCAAAGGAAAACAAGAAGGGCGAGAGTCTCAGAGACCAATTGAACTTAAATAGCCCTCAATCGTCCCCGTTCTCCACGATGGCCTCTATCGTGCTGAGGCGTGCGAGACAGCTCACCGGGATCGACTACAGCCAAGCCATCACCGACTAGGCGCATCCCCAGCCCATCCCCCTACCTCCTCCAGACTTTCAGACGACCGTCCCCGTCCACCATGCAGCTCCCCGCCCTCGTCTCGTCCTTCTCCCTCCTGGGGGCCGCCTTGGCGGTTTCGGAGCACACGCAGCCCTTGGAAGACAGGGCTGCCACCGCGACTGTCGTCCTCGACACGGCCACCGTCATCGGAAACGTCATGAACAATGTCGAATCCTTCGGCGGCATCCCCTACGCGAAGCCGCCCACCGGCTCGCTGCGCCTGAAGCCCCCCGTGCGCCTGACCGACAACATCGGCACCTTTGACGCCACCGGCCCGGCCGGGGCCTGTCCCCAGATGGTCGCCTCCTCCGCCAGCACGAACGCCCTCATTGACATTCTCGGAGACATTGCGAACCTGCCCTTCATCCAGACGGCCACCGGACAGAGCGAGGACTGCCTCACCATCACCGTGGCCCGTCCACAGGGCACCGCCGCAAACGCGAGCCTGCCCGTGCTCTACTGGATCTTCGGAGGTGGTTTCGAGGTACGTCGTTGACCTGAACATTTATGCGTTCATCCCATGTTGGCTAACCTTTCCATCCCAACAACAGCTCGGATGGTCCTCCATGTACGACGGCACCGGCCTCGTCCAGCACGGCGTCGACATCAGCAAGCCCTTCGTCTTCGTCGCCGTCAACTACCGCGTCGCCGGCTTCGGCTTCCTGCCCGGAAAGGAGATCCTCGCCGACGGCTCCGCGAACCTCGGCCTCCTCGACCAGCGCATGGGTCTCGAGTGGGTCGCCGACAACATCGCCGCGTTCGGCGGCGACCCCGACAAGGTCACCATCTGGGGCGAGTCCGCCGGCGCCATCTCCGTCTTCGACCAGATGGCCCTCTACGGCGGCGACAACAAGTACAACGGCAAGCCGCTCTTCCGCGGCGCCATCATGAACTCGGGCAGCATCACGCCCACCGACCCCGTCGACTGCCCCAAGGGCCAGGCCATCTACGACACCGTCGTCAAGAACGCCGGCTGCGCGGGCAAGGCCGACACCCTCGCCTGCCTGCGCGAGGTCGACTACACCACCTTCCTCAACGCCGCCACCTCCGTCCCGGGCATCCTCTCCTACAACTCCCTCGCGCTGTCCTACCTCCCGCGCCCCGACGGCACCGCCCTCCCCGCCAGCCCGGACGTCCTCGCCAAGGAGGGCCGCTACGCCGCCGTCCCCATGATCATCGGCGACCAGGAGGACGAGGGCACGCTCTTCGGCCTCTTCCAGGCGAACCTCACCTCCACCGACAAGTTCGTGCAGTACCTCAAGGACTACTACTTCGCGACCGCCACGACGGACCAGATCAAGGCGTACGTGGCCACCTACGACACGGGCCTCAACGCCGTCATCAACGGCAGCCCGCACCGCACCGGCCTGCTCAACGAGATCTTCCCCGGCTTCAAGCTGCGCGCCGCCGTGCTCGGCGACCTCGTCTTCACGCTCACGCGCCGCGTGTTCCTGCAGCTCGCCGCCGTCGTCAACCCCGCGGTCCCCGCGTGGTCGTACCTCGCGTCGTACGACTACGGCACGCCCATCCTCGGCACCTTCCACGGCTCGGACCTGCTGCAGGTCTTCTACGGCGTCAAGGACAACTACGCCGCGCGCAGCATCCGCACGTACTACACCAACTTCGTGTACGCGCTCGACCCCAACGTCGGGCTCAACGGCGCGTACCCGACCTGGGCGCAGTGGGGCCAGGGGCAGAACCTGATGCAGTTCTTTGCCAACTCGGCGAGCACGCTCAAGGATGATTTCAGGCAGGCCAGCTCCGATTGGATTTTGAACAATGCTGGGAGCCTGTATTTTTAATTAGTAATTATCGGATTGGAGATCCGTGGAGTTCGATGGACATATCTGATGATTTATGATGGCTGGATAGTAACGAATACCAAAACGATAATGTGGCATAATTCTGACGATGCTCGGGTGCTGGTGAGCCGAAGCTGTTCGGTGGTGAATAGGCCGAGGGCCCGTGATGTGCGGGGAAAACTCCCGTTAGCGTCCGTACTTCGGCGATGACTAAGCACGGCACCTCCGACGTCTCCGTCATGTTTCTCGGAGGGTGAACGGGTGCGTGTTTATTTTGTATGAGTACACAGTCCTAGTCTCGTTCTCGGGTGCGATATCAAGCCATATTTGTCCACTTCCAGCGCCAAAAATTGTTGCCGAGAAAATGTCAGGCCCCTTCGTCCTAAGATGGGGCATCATGGCTACTGGCGCCATGTCCGAATGTAAGCTCACCAAATCCAAGCTCTCGTAGAAACATCTCTAAGGCCAATAAAGACTTTTGCAAAGACCTCCTAACAGACCCATCGACACGCGGCGTCAGCGATGTATCCCACATTATCACCGCCGTCTCCTCCTCCAACGACCCATCCAAAGCCGCCGCCTTCCTGTCCCGCATCGCCCACCCGGACCCCTCCAGCGTCAAAACATACGGGTCGTACCAAGCCTTGCTAAACGATGCCGCCGTCGACATCGTCTACATCGCCACGCCACACAGCCACCACTTCCAAAACGCCATGCTCGCCCTCACCGCGGGGAAGCATGTCCTCTGCGAGAAGGCACTATGCGTCACCGCGGCGCAGGCGCGGCGTCTCGTTTCCACCGCAAGGGAGAAGGGATTGTTTTTTATGGAGGGCGTGTGGACGCGGTTCTTCCCGCTCAGCAGGCGTGTATGTGAGTTAGTGAGCGGGGGCGAGATTGGGAAGGTGTATCGTGTCTCGGCGGACCTCTCGCGGGCGCACGGCGCGGAGGAGGGCGAGGGGCTGGAGTATGCGGATGGGCATCGCATGGTGAATCCGGAGCTGGCGGGCGGCGTGCTGCTTGGGCTGGGGGTGTACGCGCTCACGTGGGTGTTTCAGATCCTCTACCATCTGCAGCCTGAGGAGGAGAAGGAGGCGCCGGAGGCGAAGGCTGTCGTGCAGAAGTACCACACGGGGATCGACGAGTCTGTCGCGATGTTGCTGAGCTTTCCGTCGCACGGGACGGTGGGGGTGGCTACTGCGTCCTTGCGCGTGGCGACGGATCCCGGGGAGACGGGGAATAACCCGGCGGTAAGAATACAGGGCTCGCGGGGGGAGATTCAGGTGGCGCATCCGGCGTATAAGCCGACTTCGTTCAAGATCGTCAAACGCGGGGATGATGGGAAAAGCGTGGAAGAGGTGGTGGAGTGTCCGCAGCCGCAGGATGAAACCCGAAAATGGGGGAATGGGACGTTCTGGGAGGCGGATGAGAGTGCGAGGTGCATTCGGGACGGGAGGTTGGAGAGTGGGATCATGCCGTGGGCGGAGAGTGTGCTGGTGATGCAGACGATGGATGAGGTTTTGCGCGGAGCTGGGATTGTCTATCCGGACGTCATTTCGAGTCATGAGTTCGACCCGAGTGGCCCATTGAACAGAGGCAGGTGAGCTTAGCAATGCATAGAGAAGACTTTATCAAGTACGTCAAGCATACCGCGTATGTTGAGTATAAGAAGCACGTTAAATATGTCGAAAACACCGAGCATGCCGAGTTTCGAAAAGAAATGGGTTCTTATACTCTTTCTTCGGAAAGCAGGGCTTTCAGAAGAGAAAGCAATATCCTCAATTAATAAAAGATGCATAGAGATAAGATTCCCTGACGTACCTAGGCAGGGCGTGACGAGACTTTTAGAAGGAATCAACGTTCTATCGACAGCTGTCGCAGCTATTACCAAGCTCAGGATGAAAGGTGCCTGCAGAAATTCTGAGATGACAGCGTTCATACAGTTGATCATGATTGCGTTTACTGGTCGTCAGATCCTGTGGATCCCTTTGGAGGCATTGATCTCGTCTCTGGAAGGATAGGTTTGTTGTGCTCGCGACTCTAAATCGCACTCTTCAACTTCCGTCATCCGATACCGATGTCTGATGCGGGTCTACTCTCAAACTCTCAAAGTGTATGCCGACTTGATGCAAAGTTCCTGCGACCTGTTCACCCACTGGATTGTTGTCGAAGGTACTTCGATATCCTCAATCCCTTTCCCCAAATGTCAGAGGTGAATTTTTGGTGCCCTGACCTTATAGCACGTCCTCAGGCTTTTCTTCGATATTGCGGCTGACATCGCCGGCGCTGTAAGGGAAAGAGTTCAGGGGCATATCCTCGCATGTCTGTCACCATTGATCCAAAGCTCGGCAGAGCTAGGGGTTGCGCGTCACCTTGATGACAATCTCACTGCCTATTTTTGCCTCTTCTGCGACTCTCATGACAACACTGAACCGAGTCAGTAAAGTATGAATGGAATTTACTATCGAATATCTTGGGAAAGCTTTGGTCGATAAGGCGACGTTCAGGTTGATTCCTGAGGCGATGGATGGTATCTATTCTCCATACGGCAGTCGATAGGAGACAAACTTTTCCAAGCCTACTTTTGTCATCGAGTGGTGATCACAGGATGACTTTAAGGGATCAAGAAGCGCAAGCGGGGCAACGGTTGACTCAACTTTCCCGCTACGTACGATTCGTATCTGTTGGATTGCCGTGGAGATCGAGAACCTTTGGATAGGTGACGGCCTAGTTGACTGGGGGAATTAGACACATGTGTTCACTCTCCGAATCCAACTGAAGGAGGGTGAGTGTTGAAAGATAGCTTCGTCTCATAGTTATCAAGTCTTTCTACAGACTAAGTAGCTCTTTGCAGAAGGGCGCAATTTCATTTTGAAGCACCCTGCTATCCCACTTGCGTTTCTCACCCGACCCTGGAGACTCATCATCTCCTTACGCCTCCATCCCTTACTCGTCCCTACCTCTAGCAGCCTCACATAGCTTAGCAGTTACACGGAGGTACATACTTCGCGGCACCACGGGGCAGATATGTCCTGGAACAGGGCACTCTGGATGGGGAAGCCGGATATCCGCCCCTGCTTCGAGCAGCGTGTCGACTACCTCCCGGTGTCCCAACTGCATAGCCAACTGTACAACCCGCCCGCACGAGAAGCCATTACTCCACGAGCCCTTGTTCGCCATCGCCTCTTCCTGCCAGGTGGCGTGCCACCCGGGCATCGGACTGAGCATGGAGTGATACGCAGTGTTGGGATCCGCGCCGTGATCCAGCAGCAGGCGAACCATGGCAACATCGCCATTTCTCGTTGCGCGGACGATGGGGGGAAGATTGTAAGCAGGGCCAAGCGGGTTTGCGGCCCATCGGGAGTCCTCCCCATGGTACCAGTCGTAGCGGGATGTCAGCGGGGGCGGCAGGAGATGGTCATCTGCCTCGAAGTCACAAGGGACGCCGCAGGAAAGGAGGGATGTGATGGTGGGTATGTCCTTCTGCTCAACGGCCAGGCAAAGCGTCCGCAGTGCGAGGATGCGGCTTGTTTTGGGGGCAAGAATGTCCACTAGGTGTGTCCTGCGCTCTCTGGCAGCCCGGGTCAGAGCAGGCCCGTAAGTCTCGTCGAAGGTGTGGTTGGCATCCGCGCCTCGATCCAGGAAGAGGCCAACCAAGTCGGCACGCCCGAGCTCCGTCGCCCATTCTAGCGCTGTGATCGGGATGTCGCATGACAGGATCGCGGGCGCAATCGCACTGATGGGCGTGTTGTTGACGAGGAGGATGGGAGCCTTGAAGACGGTGACTAGTACGTCGGTGGTGCACCCGTCAAGGATACAGGCGACTTTTTCCGTGCTTTGCTTCGTCTTGAGCGCTGCCTTGAGCCGTGCCATGACTGCCTCGGGATCGGAACCTCCCCGCTCGGAGTCTGCCTCAAGAGCTTTAGCAGCAGCCTGATCTGGACTCAAAGGCACTTGCTGCAGGGCCTCAGAGAGAGCTGGGTTGAAGACATCTGATGAGCTTCGCGGTCGTCCGATGACACGTTCAGGGTTGGGGCCCTTGGACCAAGGGCCAAAGTCGTACTCTTCGTGCAAGTATCCACCGGACTCGCGGATCTTTCTTGGCGGCGAAGTCTGAGATGATGATGACGCGGACTCATCTAGCGGCCGAGAAGGCGAGTTGGTGAAAATGGTTCCGGCATCATGTGGTTGAAAGGGGCTTAGTTTACGGCATCTGGTGCTGAGACGTTGCCACTCAACACCTATGAAGAAGTCGTGTCTCTTAATCTCGGATATACCGTGCGCTCCCAAGCGCTGTGTCGGGATCTTCTTGAGCAGGCATCGTAGGATATCTGCCGTAACGTCCTGCAAGTATATGGGCAGAGGCAATTCTTCTGTGAGGATCTTGCGATCTCTCTCAGCCGTTTCGTGGTGATAGAAAGGAGACAATCCGGTCAGAATCTCCCACATAAGGCATCCCAATATCCACCAGTCTGTGAGTTGAGACGGCCCGTCACCATTCAGAACCTCAGGAGCGGTGTATGCCAAGTGTCCGAGATCGCAACTCTGGTCGATGGTGAACAGCCTCCGGGTGACGATACGGATGTTACCAAATACGTCTAAGAGGACATTCTCAGAGCTGAGCAAGCCGACTATGCCCATTTCGTGCAGGCTTTCCAGTGCACATACAAGCTGCGCGGCGTATATCCTAGTCTCTTCGTCGGTAACTCGGCGGCATCTCTGCACGCGGCCGAGGAGATGCCAACAGCTTGAGATCGGACTCAAGAGATGGAGGCGACCGGGAGATCTGTACACAAATCTGACGGGCAGGATCCAAGGGTTGACAAGGGAGAAGCTGGCCGATCTCTCCCGGTAGTCTTCTGCAGGTATGGTCGCCATGAGGTAGAACGCGTCAGTGTCCTTCGCCTCGACGAGTTCGAGGTAACCAAGATCGCAATGTGGGCTTCTGATCCATTTCTTCTGAGCTCCATTTTCTGCCATGCTAGGGAGATGATCCCGGGAAAATGTGACGGTCATGTCGATTTGGACTGCGGCGTCCTTGAAGGGACAGGCTTTCATGGTCATCGTGCAAGGTTCCAAAAAGGGTCCTAGTCTGATTGAACCAAGATCCATCACCGCATCACCCTCTTCTGGCGACTGAGTCGTATCCGTGTGGCGCTCAAGAAGCAGATGCAAGACGGCCTCGCAAGATTGCGCCACCAGAAACATGTCGGAGCGCAGAGTTGTTGCAGGTCCGCCCCATCCTGAGCCCGCGCCAGATCCTAAGATTGGCCATCTTCTGAGGTCGAATTCTGAGTGAGAACCGCCATATTCCAAAATGGCTCGTGGTCTCCATCGCCCCTGAACGTTTGATTTGAGATTCCAGAGGTTTATACACAAAATTCCGTAGTCGACTTGATCGGCGGACGCAGATGTAGGTTGGACAGGGTCATTGGCACCTGCTGCGAGCGCGGATGTCTGGGCATCTGGCCAGTGGCAAGGAACGGGAGCGTTGCGCTTCTCCAGCTCAGCTCTTCTGAGGGATTTTGCGAAATCAAGTCCGGCGGGCAAGGCAGCAGGCTCTGAGATCTTCTGTCAGTACTTCAAGATGAAGCTCAGGGTTTTCAGGGTCTGGGAAAACACCTACTCACCTTCAGGTCCCGGAATTTCCTGCATGATGAGCCAATGCTTCAAGCTTCGAGTTTTTCTCGCTTTCAAACCGGATGACCACCCAGTTAGGTCTGTTCCAAAGTCGCTAGAGACAGAAGGTGTATCTTGTAAGAAGGGCGAATCCAGGAAGCGAGACTGGCTGCTGGAAGGATACAACTACATCAGGTGCGGGGTTCTGGCCAATCAAAAATGTTCAACAACCCAACGAGCTTGATATATCAACTGCAGAATCCTGAAGTATTAGTTACTCGAGCAACACCAAGCCAACTAACATTTCCTTGGGCAAGATTCCATGCTATCCACTAATCTTTCGAGGTGAAGGGAAGAGCCCGGGAAAGAGGGCTGGCTCGTCACTCGGTGCGAATTGAGAGGCTTCCATAGTATATTCTTCGTGTGTTTTCAGCTCAAAATCCTACTTGCAATAGGCAGGTAGAAGTCTTTTGGCAATTCGCTAATCAATTTCAAGGTTTCATGTTCGCCTCCTCTCTCTCGATCATCTCAAAGTTGCGTCGTTCACCGCTACCAGGCCACCTCGACGCTTCATTCAAAAGTGCCTTCACATCTTGTAAACCGGGGGGTTGACAGAAAGATAAACACCAACACAAACGCCTTGGCTGCGGTTGTCAGGCCACATCAAGGCGCCACACTAGTCTCATGACTTGGTGCGCTCCTCAATCTGCGCCGCCTGGATGTTGGCCTCGAGCTTTTCGTCGGTGATGCTCGGGGACCTCGCGCGTCCGGCAGTCATGACGTCGCGGCCGCGCATCTGGGCCCACACGGTCTTGTGCGTGGGCTGCATGAAGAGAGCGTCCATGTCTTCGAGTGTCAAGCCTGCATGTCTCTGGTGTCAGTCACGAGGCACCGGGTGATACGGTTAAGCAAGAGAAAGATAAGAAGAAACGTACCCTTGGTCTCCGGGACGAAGAAGAAGGCCCAGATGCCCATGCACATGAGGATGCTGCTGAAGAAGAAGTAGGCGCCGTATCCCAGGTCTGAGATCATGTAGGGCGTGGAGCGAGCGATGATGAAGGAGCCGAGCCATGTTGTGGCGGTGGTGATTGAGACGGCGAGCATCCTGATCTCGAGCGTTTGCACTTCCGAGGCGTAGAGCCAGGTGATACCTTGCCAGGTGGCACATATGATGACACCTACGAGATGTGTCAGTGGGAGTGAGAGACAGTAGGTGGCATGGTCAAAGTCTTACCGTTGATGTACACGCAGACCATGGCCAGATATGACCAGCCATCCCGGATGATGACACCAGCAGCTGCTCTGGAAGCAGGATCCGCGCCTGAAAAGAGAAGTCAGCTTCATGATGATCCAACGGAATTAATATGAACTTACGCATAACGTATCCACCAATGTACCACATGGGAATGCAGCCAAGTGCCGAGCCCCAGATGAGACCTTTTCGTCGACCAACTCTCTCAGCAACCCAAAACGTGAACAGGAACATGCCAAAGGTCTTTGCGATGCCATAGAATCCGGTGGAGAAGAGCTTCGTCGAGGTTCCTGTGATACCAAGGCTCTCAAAAATACGAGGGGCGTCTAATGTTTGCGGTTAAGCGTATGGACGATGGCGGAATGACTTCGGGGATAAGGACTTACAGTAAGTAATAATGTTGACTCCAGTGAAGCTTTGCAGGAACATGAGCGCCATTCCGAGACCCATTCTGTTGCGAATGCCCTTCTGGAACAACTTCTGGAACATCTGCTTCTTCGTCAATCGGTTATTCGTGCGCTGCTCTACTTGCGTGCGGATATCGGTCATCTCGCGCCGGATGTATTCGTGATCAGCAGGCAAGCCCCGAATCTTCACCAGAATCCTCTCCGCAGCATCAAAGTGGTCGCCCCTGGCCAGCCAGCGCGGGGACTCGGGGCACCAGATCATGCCCAGCGCGAGCCCCAGCCCCGGCACGAGCTGGATGCCGAGCGGGACGACCCACTGCGCGTGGTTGTTGACGTTGATGGTGCGGTCGGTGGCGTAGTTGATCCAGAAGCCGAGCATGCCGCCGCCCTGGGAGGCGATCTCGAAGATGCCGACGAGGCGGCCGCGGATGGAGGGCGGCGCGGTCTCGGCGATGTAGACGGGGACGGTGAGCGAGGAGGCGCCGATGCCGAGGCCCGCGATGGCGCGGCCGGCGTAGATCATGTTGAGGCTGCCGCGGGCGGCGGTCATGAGGGTGCCGCCGAGGAGGAAGACGGTGCCGGCGAGCATGACGGTTTTGCGACGGCCGAATTTCTCGGCGATGGGGAATGTGAAGAGAGCGCCGAAGAAGCAGCCGGCCTGTGGGCCCCCCCAATAGTCAGCTCTGAGCTTCTTCCAAGGTTAGGAATGGCGTCATGTTACCTGGAAAGTTGAAACGATGTTGCCCTGGATGGTATCTCTTGCGGTCGTGCTGACCTCGTCGAGGTGGAAATCGCGTCGGAAGGAGTCCAGCGCCATAGTTCCGCCGATGACGGCCGTGTCGTAGCCCACTGTGATTCGGAGTCAGTCATCAGTATCAAAGTCCGATTGTGGCCGTGGTTCGGGTCCGAATGATCCACCCCTGACGGCGTGGCTCCCGAAATGCGGCGGCGCGGGCCGGCCGCAAAGCCTCAAACCTTATCTCAGGCAAGAGGCGGGACGGCCGAAAGGTTCCAGAACGCTGCGATGCAAGCCGCCCACAAACGTAAAAGAGAGGTGGAATCGATGACATACTGGCCAGGGCCGACATGCTGGCAACCAGCGCAATCAAGTGAATGCGCCAGTTCCGCACCTCGGGGGGATCAAGCGTCCCTGCCGCGTGGGTGCTGAAGAAGCCCATGTTGGGCGATCGAGGCGCAAGTGGCGCGGGAGCGGCGCAGGAATGGCTGGTTTCGTGGGTCTAGTTGGCAGCAGAAGTGTGCAGGGTAGAGGAGAGACCGACAGACTCGACAAGCGCCGAAACGTGGAACGTGGTTGCGTAACTGAATACGAAAGGGACCCAAACCCACGGACAGCGGGGTGGAGGAAGGGGAGGGAACGCAAGCTTTATCTATGCCAACCGTGACGTGCCCACCCAGAATAAGCTTGATGTACGCTCCGTCGAATGAAAGGACATGTTTTGCGACACTGTTGTGGAATGATCAGGATCAGCGTCTTCTACCCCGCGATGACCCCCATGGGGAAAAAACTGGGTGCATGGCTTGTCGTTAAAACTTGCCGTTGGTAGGGCAGAGGGTCTCTGCCCAGATTGGGCGCGATGCAGCTGCAGGCAACAAGAGGGGGAGAATGAGAGAAGAATGGCAAGAGAAGTGCTGCCAACCAGACAATGAATCCTGTTGGCAACTAGACCCCTGCACAGTTGGGTTGGCAGACACACACACACTCCGCAGACTTGGCGTCAGCAGATGTGTGGATCAGCCAAGAAGAACGCCGAGGAAGAAGGGGGGGGGGGGGGGGGG